>CM060858.1:32108640-32221045 GCA_030737845.1 Acorus calamus | reverse complement strand
TACTTGATTTTTTTGTACTTGACAATTAGTTTGAGCAGATTCATGTTGCATTTTAGGCAGTTAAACCTATTTATGGGGACTTTGGAAAGAAGCATTCATCACAAAGTAGAAAAGTGAAAATGGAACTTTCAATTACGCGACCAGATGATTGGCACCTTCATCTCCGTGATGGCGACCTTCTTGAAGCAGTTGTTCATCATTCGTAAGGGCTCTCAATATTCTTAATTTAGTTGAGCCATGCGTTTTGTATTCTTTGTGATTAAGTATTCATGTTGGTTGGTACGCTATGCATTTGACCACAATAATCTACTTACAGGGCCAGAAATTTCGGAAGAGCAATCGTAATGCCAAATTTGAAACCTCCCATCACCACTACAGCTGCTGCAGTTGCATATCAAGCATCCATCTTAAAAGCACTACCAGCTAATAGTTATTTCACACCACTTATGACTCTTTATTTGACAGACAACACAAGTCCTGAAGAGATTAAGCTTGCCGGTGAGTTCAAACTTCTGTCTAACATGGTTTCTCTCTCTCTCTCTCTCTCTCGTTTTGTGAGGGAGGAATGTATCCCAGTATTTTTTTAAAACTGGAAACCACAAGATTACAAGAGTAAGTAAGAAAGAAAAAAAGAAACAAGAGACTTGGACATCATAAAATGTCCCACTCCCAACTTTTTTCTTCCAAATACAGTAACCTCCTCAGGAATTACAATGATATCATCTTTTAGAATATGAGTCCCCCGTGACTTCAAGGATGGTAGCCCAGGTGTTTTCCACATATCACACCTTATGGCACCCCAGGTGGTTTATCAATGACTGTATGAGGATCTAGAAATACCTAAAGTTAACATTAGACTCCATATTCCATATAGATTTCTTTCTTTTCTATTATCCTATTTGTGATGTACCGACTATATTTGAACTGATTTGTCCTCCTGAATCCATTCAATATATTCTTGACATAGCCAATAAGATTGAGAGTAATTATTTTAGACTAGTTATGGTTACACTTTCTATTTGCTAATTTTTACAATTTGTTTAACTCTAATGCTAGATCTCTTTCATAAACTCACCTCAAAACACATTCATTCATTATCTTGACTGGGTGCTGTATGATTCCCTCTACTGTGAATTTTTCTAACTCTTTTTCAGCATTCTTTTTATTTTGTTGTTTTCTTCTTTTCCTCATTTCGTTCATATGATGTTGCCCAGAACAGAAAAATTCAGGCATTTTTTTTTCCATATGGTGACATTTGTTGTTTCCATTTTGTCATTTTCTGTTTTTCTCTGTTCCGCTTTAATTGTACTGTTCACTTCTGTGCTTCAATCTAACTTAGATGTCCAAACATGAAGTCTGAACTTTATTGTGCTCGAAGTGTCTATGCTTCTTTATGTCCCTGAGCATTCATAGTCTGTCATTTTTTTAAAGAAAAAGAGGTTGTCATTATTAATAAAAAAATAATAATCTTATCTGATGAAGTTTTCACTCAACACCCCCTCTTATATCTGCCTTGAAGAATTATCATGGTTTTCTACATGAACAATCTGAATGAAAATTTTATTTTAAGAAGTTGATTTTTATGGAAATAATGTTATTTATATATGCTTCAAACAGCACATTTCATTGTTAGCATTGTTTGACTATATAGCTTTTGGATCATGCTGATTCAATCTTTTAGGAAAGAGTGGAGTGGTTTTTGCCATAAAGCTGTATCCTGCTGGGGCTACTACAAACTCCCAAGATGGTGTTACAGATATATTTGGAAAATGTTTACCTGTTCTTGAGCAGATGGCAGAACAGAATATGCCGTTGCTGGTAACATAAATTACTTGGTTCCGATAATATGAACCCTGAAATATGTGATCTGCGTTAGTAGTTTTGGATAAGCTTGCAGTTTGTTTATTTATTTTGCTTGGTGGCATGCAGTTTAGTAACAAGCATCTTTTGGGTGTGTAATTGTTTTAGTAACGAGCATATTTTAGATGTGTAATTGTTTATTGTTATCTTTCAAGTACAAACTCTATGAATCATGAATAAGTGTTAATTTTTTCTATTCATTCTATGAATCATGAATAAGTGTTAATTTTTTCTATTCATTCATTATTTTATTATTTTATTGTTCCTGTGTGACATTTTTGTGATCTATAAATGTCAACATCTTAAATGTTCAAGAAAGTACTTTCAAATCCTGCTACGGGTGTACAGGACTAGAAATTTTAAATGAAGATAATTGTGCCTGCATATTCACATTAGAGAGGCTGCATTTTGACAAGTCTGATAGATGCACCAGAGCACACGCATCATGGGTATCAGCTTGAAATCCAACACCAAACCCCCCCCCCCCCCCCCCCCCCCCCACACACACACACCCTCTCTCTCCCCAGCACAACTTTTTGAAAACAGAATTGCAATTTGTCCACTCCATGACAAAATTTCACTAGAATATGCCAATGCTGGCAACAGAAATGACTGTTTTGATAATATGAACCCTTAAATAAGTGATCCGAGTTATTGGTTTTGGATAAGCATGCATTTCAAGCATAGTTTACATATGTATTTAGCTTTAGCTTTGAAGTACAAACTGTATGATTCAGGAAAAATTGCTTCTTGTTGGCTGTTCATTGGTTATATCTTTTATTGTTCCTTTGTGATATCTATGTGATGTAATAATGGAAACTATTTGAAGGTTCAAGAAAATATATTTGAATCCTGTTTTGGATTTAAAGGACCACAACATTTAAATGAAAATAAGGCAGCATGCAAGTTCACATTGGGGAGGCTGCATTTGACAGGTTTGACAGATGGGTCGGAGGCACATGTATCATGGGGATCACCTCCAAATCCCCCCTCCCTTTCCATAAATCATGTATCAAATTCCTGGCTCTGCCCGTCTGACATTAATACAAAACTGAGCATGTTCTTATGAGGATGACACAAGAAAATCTCTAAAACATGTTCCTGTGAACTAAAAAAATACTAGCTTCATAAGCAGTTCTTGGACAAATTGTACACATCACAGATCCATATTATTTATTTGGATTGCATGTGTACTGGTTATAAAAGTTGTTGCAATGAGTCAACTAAGGAAAACATAAAAACTAACCCATAGGCTCTACATGGAAATGGGTATATTTCAGTATTAAAGCTTGGTATGTGGAGTAATGATTTGTCTCTTGACATCATTGTCCTATATGGCTATACATAATCCTCATATTTGATAGCAATCGTCACATGAAATATAATTTTGGTGAAAGATTAATTATGTTCTGGAGTTCACATAGACAAGTCAAATAGACTTTTGATACACATGTTAAATGATCTTTTTAGCTCTCATATGAATGTGCTGGCCAATATACTCTCTAATATTAACATTTTCTTGGACTTTTGATTTTGTGGTGCAATGTATAGAGGCACATAATTTCGTCTTATGTTTCAAGATAAACTACCGTATTTAGATTGCTTTTCTTCCTTGGCATATTTTAATAGGTCCACGGAGAAGTAACAGATACAACAGTCGACATATTTGATCGAGAGAAGGTCTTCATTGATACTATTTTAAGACCATTGGTCCAGAAGCTTCCTCAACTAAAGGTTGTAATGGAGCATATTACAACTTTAGATGCTGTGGAATTTGTTCAATCATGTCAGGAAGGTATTTTGTAATTTTTTTAGATTTCTCATTGTTGAAAAAGAAATCTTTTTTTGATGTTTTGTCATTTTAATTTATGACATGATGCATCTGTAGGTTTTGTTGCTGCAACTGTGACACCTCAACATCTTCTTCTTAACAGAAACTCTTTGTTTCAAGGTGGATTACAGCCACATAACTATTGCCTTCCAGTGCTGAAGAGAGAGATACATAGTATGCTTGTCAAACCCTTTTCATATTTAAATAATTTGTTTTCTTTCAATGCTTCTCTATCCTTGATTAGTGCAAACTCACATTGTCCGTTGACTCAAAATTCACATCGACTTATTTGTAACCTGAGTTAGTTTAGCTTGAATAGTCATGATGTCAAACCTGTTATTTAGTGTTAAAAGAATATGAACTATAATTGTTTTTTTTTATTGGTTTTTGAACTATAATTGTTGAACTTCACTGCAGACTCAAAGTAAACTGAGTCAAGCATGCTAAGAATTTAAAGTGATAAATTCGTCAGATGGACTTTAACTATGTCAACAAGGGAGCATGTATATATTGGATGTATTGCCTGTATTTGTTCACATTATCAAGTGTATGTATTGGACTCTGATATAGTGTAGAATACTAAATTAATGTACATGTATAATCAAGTTATATGCTTGGTTCAGAGCACATGGAAATCTTTTGTTTTGCGTTGTTGGGCACCTGGTACATTGGGTGGTGTGTGCATGCTGAGGTGGGATGATTCTTTGTTAAAATGTTGTAAATTTTATCAAGCATTCATAAAATGGAACGAACTGGTGTCCTCAACTTTATGATATCAGTAAAAGACACACTGTATCTAGTTTTGACCTTTAAGTTGGTGTAGGTTACCTTATTTATGTTGGATTTTTTTTTTCTTTATAGGACAGGCTATTGTTGCAGCTGTAACAAGTGGCAGCAAGAAATTTTTTCTTGGAACGGATAGTGCTCCCCACGAGAGAAGACAAAAAGAATGTTCTTGTGGATGTGCAGGCATTTACAGCTCTCCTGTTGCATTATCACTTTATGCCAAAATATTTGAGGAGGTACTCTCTCTTTCACGAACTCATATTATCAAACTTTCCAGAAGCAAGTGATTTTCTGTAGTTAGGCTAATTTTTTTATATTAAGTTATGACCTGTTATATGGTGTATCTGTGAAGATATGAATTCTCCATGAAAAAACGTTATTTATTAAAAATTCATAACTAACACTGTGCATTAATTGTAGGCTGGCACTCTCGATAAATTAGAAGCATTCACCAGCTTCAACGGTCCAGACTTTTACGGGTTGCCAAGGAACACATCAAAGATCATTATGAAAAAGAGCAAGTGGAGAGTGCCAGATTCGTATGCCTTTGCATCTGGAGAAATCATTCCCATTTTTGCCGGCCAAGTTCTAGACTGGCTCCCATCAAATGGAGATTGATCTCACTTTATGATCCAACTTTCTTTTGTTGTCTTTTCTCCTATTCTCCATTAGTAGTTCACTGATAACCTCCCTGTCTGTTCACTTGGAACTGATTCAAATCAGTGTGCCAGCAAAAAACAATCTCTCAATCAATAGAATTGATTGTGGAAACTATAGATGTTTCGTTTCAAGTCCCATGAATTTAAAATCAATTGCTCTGACTAACTTGCCCAGTCAATGCTTGATTAAATGCATGAAAGATCACATCTTCTGAATCAAAAGTTAACCAAGAAGAATCCATTTCCCTTCCCATGCATCTTAAATTTTCACCTTTTGGAACAAGCACAAAAAAAAAGGTTCACCTTTTGGCTTCCACAGCCTTTTCAAAAATTTCATTATATTTGTCACCTATGAATGAGTTGATGAACATAATGCAATACCAACAAAAATTTATTCAATTTCAAACCTACAGCATGCACATATGTTAATAAAAAATGTATCAGGAAAAGTAGGCAAATAATTGTTGTTCTCTGTTCCATTTCCATTAAGCTATGCTTTAATGAAGACTCTCAATTAAGCTATGCTTCTATGTACAATAGTCAAATACTGAATGCTAGAGTTACAGGTGTGAATTCTGCTCGATTGTTACATTCTCTCGAAGGCGCAACATATTTTCAATAGAGGAGGAGGGTCTATTGGCTATAAAGTATGAATTCAGAGTCCGTGGATATCGCATGGGAAAGATGCTGATAGGACTGACATGGTGCAATCCTAATGGAAATTTCACTTTCACTGTGTTCTCTTTTTTAACAACCACACTTTTCTCTTCTGAATATCGTGCCATTTGTTCGCAAGTTATCTGAAATCCTACATTTACATCAATGCCCGTTATACAGACACTCTCATCTGACATGCTCAACTGGACTCCAAAAAAGGTATCTGCACAACGAAGCATTTCAAGGTGAAAGGGCAAGTCTCCTAATAGAAAAGTCTCAGTGATTCTCAACTCATCAAGCGTCCACTCCATTATCGTCTCCTTCTCCAATGTGAGAGACCGTGAACCCCTGGCTAGACTTTCTGAATTGCGCGACCTCCACAGGATAGAAGCCATGATCAGTATGGGCTAATGCATTCTCTCCCTTGAAGAGTAATGTGTCTATAACTATGTCTTTGGCAATGTCTGGATGAAGATCTTCGCAGACACGCAATGCTTTAAGTTTTGAGTAAGTCATGTAACCAACGCGCACGAAACTTCAGCTTTAGAAAGTCCCGTCGATGCTTTATGTTTGGATACTTAGCTCGAGCCCATATGAGCAGTGTGTCACAGATCTCATCCTCTGATGCCAAGAGGCCATCCCAACATACCACTAGTTCAATTACAGTGAGAGGCAGAGAAGCCAACTCTTCTTTCAACTTGTTCATGTCCCCATAACAATTGAGGATGCATTTCTTCGCTTCGTCGACCAATGGGATCAAGTGATCATAAGATAATAATGAACTGGGAAGGTCCAAAATGAGGGCAGCGGAGTCGAGGGACATGGGCAATCTGGGCAGCAGAGTATTGATGCAGTAGTCTACACAAGATGTGACCTCATACATGTCAGCAACTCTCAACAGACTTAGCAGATGAGGATATGAGGCGATTGTTTCGGGGGAGAGCTCATTGTCGTGCATAAACTTTAAGAGCTCAACGACGGCATCTCTCTCATGATTCGCGTTGATTTGTAGAATAATTTGATTATCATTGGTTTCTTTCATACCATTTGACAAGAGTTTGAAGAAAAATTTGCTCTTGGATGCCAATAATCCAGAACTGACGTGCATGTGCATATCCTGTTTGGTCCCATCCTTGGTTTGGATCTTGAGAACTCGATCTGAGAATATTGGGTTATTGAAGATGCCTTTGCAGACATCAACATGATGATGGTGTTTTCTCTGCAATGCTTTTGCCATCAGAGAATACCTACGCAAAATTGATATGTTATGTGGTTGAAGTATAATACAATTGAAGATGATTTATCTTTGTAGAGTTTCCTGAAGCATTCAAGGGGCTTAAATTTATTTTGCATATATACAAACACAAACACATATATATACCCACACACACATGTACACACACACATGAATGGGAAAGAAAAATGACTAATAAATAAATATTAGTTGATGCATAATCTTGAATGGATAATTCTGCCACTAATAAAATTAAGCGGGGATTTTTATTTTTACGACAATGTAAACTATGCTACTTAGTGATCGATTTTGCTCTTCTTCATATTGCATTTTAAGTCTCCAATTTTTAACACCTTTTTCGTCTTTAATCTTTGTGCCAAACGTTTGTTCGTTTGGGGCTAACAAATAGTTGAAATTCCTAAACTACTATTTGAAATTTTTATTTGTATGTTTATGTGAACTGTTGGAATTATGTGACCAAATATACATAATTAACAATGTGTGTAACTGGCCCATATTATTGCTTGTGTTTGGAAGTTTGCATTCTCATATAAATGTTTAAAGTGCATGCATGAATGGAAATTAAATATATGAGTTACCATATAATCCATTACATGCATGAGTTACAAACATTAATCACCTCTGGTTTTTGAAACTTCCCGGAGTGCTAACGTTCAATTTTTATTTAAATGCATGTCCCTTTTTACATTTTAATCTCCTCTGGCCTTTTTAATTGGTTATGCACATCTATTGCATGTGTTTCATATCATAAAATGAAACTGCCATCCACCTTGATGAGGTACAATTAATTTGTGATTTTATTGCTTGCATGCGTTGGGTTCATCACCTCCTATATAAGTGACTCATACTATGTGATATAAAACAAGGAAAAATTGCTCCACAGTATCATCAAGAGATTCATCTTTCAACCACTCTATTCTCTTTTTATCTGGGCGTCAAGAAAAGATCGCAGTCTGTTCATCGTGGTTCTTCCGTAGCTCGCACCCCGGAAGAACAAAACCAGTTGTGGTCGTATATCTCAGTGGTAGGAGCCATTCAACCCTGTGGACAGAGTGTCTTCACTCGCTTCCACATTTCCGGATACAATTTTCTAATCCATCTCTCTTTTATTTCATGTTTTTAAAATATATTTTAGAGTATGCGTGATTTAATATATATTTGATGTTTATATTTTTTATGTGGTAATTATAAGAATTTGTGTTTAGCCTAATATTTGTTTGTCATGCACAACATGAACAATGCTATTTGTTGATTGATTCCTCTTTATCACATATTATATTGTAAGTTCCAACTTCAAACGTTTTTGTTGTTATTAGTCCCTATGTAAATTTTTTGTTTGTTTGAGTATAGCGGATAGTTAAAATTGCTAAACTACTCCTCTCCTAAATGAAAAAAAATCTCAAATGAAACCCTCTTTAACATTTTTATCACCAGTATATCGATTTTCTGATTCAGCTTTCAACTTCCATCATTTGATATTTTAAATCAATGATGGTGTACAGTGACATTGCCAAGATTCCATAATAGTAGGGGAAAATATGAACTTTCATGAATGAAATTTTAAAAATAAATAAATTTTAAGAAAACAAAAAGAATAGTAGCTTAATGTAAAAATATATAAATACATAAATATGTTAGATTCTCATCAAATCATTAAATCTGTAAGTAAACAAAAGTTTAGAACCATGCCAAATAAATTTTTCATTAATTGCATATAAACTCTTTATGATATCCAAATTTTTAAATTTAAAATTCTAAACACATTCAAAATATCTAATTCGATATTTTACAAATTTAAAAAAAAATATAAAAAATTCAAATCAAAATTCAAAAATAAAAAAATCCTCAAAATCTGCTTATGAAATCATTCTTCTTCGGAAATATAGGAAGAACAACAGAAATCAAAATAAATATAAAAATTAAAAAAATAATAACATTATCTAAACTCTAATTGAGAGGAGAAATTACTTTTATACGGTATTTAGTCGTGCCATCAATATTATAAGAGCGAGATACTATCTTGATTCAATGGATGAAATAGCTCATAAATTTCAAAATATAAATATGATCTTGAATTTTTTTATTTTGTAAAGATTTCATTAGAGAGGAGATCGAAAAAAATATGCTTACTGTGCAAATACAGCTTTATTTTACACGTTTCACAAACATTTTATATACAACTTCCAACTATTAAATTAGAGGCACGCATTTTGTCTAAAGACTAATAAGGAAAAAAATTTTGAAGACTTAAAATGTAACATAAAGAAAGAGATTCATAACCAAATAATATAGTTTACAATTACTTTTTTCTAATAGGGGCTTAAAATAATATTCAAAATATAAATAAAAAACTTTATAAATATGCATTGGGTCAGTGTTATGAATTAATAAAGATAAATATAACATACAATCTAATCACATAAAATCAAATCCAGGCCAATAATTAACTCTTGTAGCCTCCAACATAAAGGCATACAAATAATAAAAGAAGAATAAAGAAATATATCTAATATTGGGACCCGTTGATCGATTTTGGGAGAAAGGACCAGTTGTTTATTTTTAGAGGAGAAAATTTGATAGGAATATTTACCTTCTTCTGTCCATAGTGGTCCTCTTAGAAAATAACATTTTCTTCACATTAGAACCTAAATTAAAAAAGTAAAAGTTTTAGATATAATAATATAAAAATTCACTAACATCTAAAAAATTCAATTAAATATTAATTATTATTCACGTACCAAAGCAATAGAAATAATGAGAAATCATAATTTCATGATATTTCAAATAGAAATGAAAAGAACACATATAACAATACAAACAACAGATAATTGAACATGTCGTTGTTTTAAGATACCAATAAATAAATAAATAAAACTTGTTTTAATATTAGTTATAAGTACTATAGAAAACAAAAAAAATAAAATAAAGCCTAAATTGAGTTCCTCCCATACCTGTAGAAGAACTTTGTACACATTTTTTTAATTTGATCAAAGAATTTTTTTATAGTCAATTAAAACCTCAATGTCAATGGAAGGGGGCCATTTATAAATCTTTACAAATATAAGAAGGCAATCAAATCAAACTATATATATATATATTTTTTAAATCTTATAGAATGATCTTCACTTATCCTTCTTTTTTCAATAAAAATAAAAAATAAAAAATTCTAGTTGTTATTTTATCCTTTTCTAATTTCTAACTATATTGAGTTCGTCATAATCATATTTAAACGACTTTTTATGGGTTTTGTATTATGTTAAATCTTCTATAATATTAATGCACATATTTTTCTTATAAAACACAGTGTATATGTAATTCATCAACTCTTTTTTACTTTATTAAGCAATAATGTTGACAAATCCTTTTTAAGTTATGGTTAACCAAACTTTTAGAAAAAAGAAATGAATTCTTTTTTATTATATTATAGGAGCCAAAATCTCTATTTATCGGAATCTGATTACGCGATGTTGTATGGTGTTCCCCTGTCCGCATGGGGCACCCATGTTTGCATATATATACACATATATATAATACCCCAAAAAATCATATAAGTATTAAAAATATATAAATCAACCATTTTTAAAAATTCTACATAAAAAAGTCTTCTTTTACAATTTTGGAAAGTAAAATGATATGACTGCCCCAGTGTTATATACTATTTAAATAATATCATATATATTTAATTGTTTAGCATCCCAATTAAAAATATTAATAAACTATATTTTAAAAAATTTTGTATGAAGTTTATTATTATTTTTTTAAATGTTTCTTTATAAAATATTTTTTAGATATTCTAAACTTTATAAAGCCTTTTGAGACACTTATGTATGTTTAATATTATACAAAAAATTCTAATGTAAGACATTTATAAAATATAAATAACAAAAAAATTGGAAAAAACTTTAAAAAGTAAGGAAAAATCTAAAAAACATATTGTAAATTTATGAATGATAATTCTGACAATTTTAATATCATACTTAACAAATTTAATAACATGTAACATCGCTCTCAAATAAAAATCATTTGTATATATATATATATATATATATATATATATATATATATATATATATATATATATATATATATATATATATATAGAGGGGTGATTACGTGTGGTGAACGGCGGGTGCGGCAACGATCACAGGTCCATCGCATCGAACGGCCCATGTCGCGGTCGCACCCGCCATTCGCCGCACCTAATCGCTCGCGTATATATATATATATATACCCGTCATTCGCCGTACCTAATCGCTCGCGTATATATATATATATATATATATATATATATATATATATACATACTAGTTATCAAGCATGTGCCAAAGCATGTAGCATAACATTCTCAGTTATATATTAAAATAAAAAATAATAATAATTACATAAAATTAAATATAAAATACAAAATATCCCTTTTTCATTTTTTATTTATTGTGGAAGGAGATGAATATATGAAATGCTTAACGTAATAACAACAATGAATCTAGAAAACTCAACCTTATAATAATAAATCATGAAAATGAAACTTAAAAATAAAAACAAAACTGAATTTCATGTAGTTCTAGAAAAAAATCCAAATAATAAATCGAAAATTAATAGTACCAATCAATGAAAAAAATAGCAAATACATAAACGAAGATTGGAATCAAAATCATGAACATGAAATTAAAAATAAGAATTGTTAGACATAATTATGGAAAAACAAAAAAACAAAGACAATGAAAAATCTTGTGATATTATCAAATAAAAAACCTTGGTAAAGTGGCAACCTTTGAGGGAGGGGAGATAAAATAAGTTTTTATAATTTATCTAGTATGTTTTTTTTGTTAAGATAATTATCTAAATTTATGGTGTAAAATTATAAAGATATGTATCAGTGGATTAATTTTAAAATTTTAAAACATAAATAAATGGAGATATGAGTAATTGATGAATTGTTTAAAGGGTAATAGAGAAAGTAAAATACTGGGTCACAATTCTTTTAATAAGTAAATAATATATATGTATATATAATATAATATAGTAAAAATATTAATATTATTAAATAAATCATTTATAAAAATTGTTATGAAATGATGAATAAAATGAAATATATTACAACTAAAAAAATGTTTTTTTGTATATATACAAGCAAAATATTTAATAAGCATTCTATAAGTTGATGTAATATTTAAAAGCATGTGATACATCATGTATGGAATACATGTTTTAGAACACAATGTGAACAAATACATAGATATTTAAAATTTTAAAATACATTTAATGCAAAATAATATATATATATATATATATATATATATATATATATATATGAAAATTTAAATTTAATTTTTATTCTAAATATGAAAACTAATGAATTTGAATATATATATATATATATATATACACGGGGGCTTATGAACTGGGGCTTGTGTAGCAAGACTCATATATATATATTAGTTTTCATATTTAGAATAAAAATTAAATTTTTTTTATGATAACCAACATTTTGAAAATCCTTGTTCTTAGGATGTATGGCTTATCTGATATACTTTGGATTTTTTTTTGAAGCTAAATGGTAGGCAATCAGCCTTCAATTTTATAAATTATAGTTTGATGCCCAGTTACAAAACAAGATGATATATTTTGGTAGTTGACATGCAATTATGGATACCCACCAACCTTATCAAAGTCGTTGCAAGATCTGAGGCCTTAAAATTTAAGTCATGCCTTTTTGTGTAAAGAATGTATAGTCTCTTCCCTAGATGCCCCTATATGTCTTTCCATACAAGTAGACCTGTCAACGGGTTAGTTCCAGATCGAGTCAGGGTGGATCCAGAGTTGATCTATTTTGATGGTCGGATCCATATCCGGCCTCGGATTGGAAAACTGAGCTCCTTCATGGCTCCGATTTGTGTCTCCTGTTCAACCGAGTCATATGTAAAGAATGCAAATGTAAAAAACTAAGTCCATCTTGAGTGCCATCAATGCATGCCTTCCGTTTCACTAAAGAATGTATGACTCTCTTCAACCTTCAAACCAACCACTTGGATATGGTCATATATTCTGTATCACATAAGCTGATCGTTCAATATTCTTTAATATTTTATCTCTTAGATAACATAATGTTAGGTACAGTTCACTTTTCAGCTATAATTTCAGTCCACATATGTTTTGAATTTTTTAATGAAGCAAAGTGACAGTTGAGGATGGGTGGCTCCGAGGGATCATGTGCCCGCCAGGGGGCCCAAAACTTCGTTGTTCCAATAAGCTAATGATACAATGATGCTGTGCGAGTTGGCGGAGGCACTGGCAAATAGCGTCCGCTTTAGAGCGCGTCATTTCAAACTTATTTCAAGACTTAGTCTGAACTGGCGAAAGAGCACGCTATTCACAATCAACGTTGATGAGGAGAATGCGGTCGATAGGCTGACGGCAACTGTCGGGTGCACACACTGCTCTCTACCCACGTGGGCGTTGGGGCTTCCCCTGGTGAAAACAAGGTCATCCAAGGAAGATTGGGAGCCACTACTCGAGTGAATCCAAAGACGCTTGGCGGGGTGGAAGGGGAAGCTTCTAAGCAGGGAGATGTCTCACTCTCCTTCACTCCGTTTTGTCCAGCATGCCCATGTTCTTCTTGTCGTTCGGGCGCCGATGGTTGTTTTGGATCACATCGATGTACTCCGCGTCGATTCTTTTGGCAGGGAGCAGATGACATTGTTGGGAAACCGTGCCTGGTGGATTAGGGAACGGTCTGCCTAAGAAAGCATACTGGGTGACTCTGGGTGCTAGATTTGCGGGACATGAATAAGGTGTTGTTCTCATGGTGGTTGTGGAGGTGGATCAATGAACCAATGAGGCCGTGGGCTAGACTGATTAGGGACAGGCATGGCTGTCATGGAGCGGGAGACCATTGGTGGCCCTCAATCACTGCTCACTCGTCCACCTTTCGGAATCACATTTTCGGGTTGAGGGAGGTTTTCTCCAACGCGATTATCTGGAGGGTGGGGGATGGCCATGTTAAAATTTTATGACAAGGGCAATGCAAAAAATCTAGTAAAGCCACAGATTCAAACCAATATGAAAACACAGCAAAAATATTATGCAAATGAAGAATAGAAGATTAAAAAAGCATATCAGTTTTAGTGGAAGCAAACAGAGACGTTCTGTCCTCGGTGAATAAGACTCCCTCACGCACAGGGTTGAATGACTCCTATCATTGTGAAATATGACCACCAGGGTTATGCCTCCTCGGGGTGCAAGTTATAAGGAGACCACAGTGAACAACTGCGATCCTTTCAGATGCTCAAATCAAAGAGGGAGAACGAAGAAGGTGGAGAGGACTCCTCTATAAAGGTAAAAACCAATACAGAAGAAGAACATTGATTATAGGTGGATTTGGACTTATGATATTTCACTGATGTTGAATGAGAACAATTTGACACCTTTATATAGGCACTACAACAACGTTCAAAAACGTTTAAAAAGGAAAACCGACCAATTAAACACGTACATTAAAATTGTAACCTGACCAATTAATTGCGCACATTAAATAAATTAATTCACGCACATTAAAATTGTAACTGACCAATTAATTGGAGGAGATCTCTGTGTGGCCTGTTTTAGAAACACCCATGTGTGGCCTGCCCATGTGTGGCCTGCAATTCGATGCTATCTGGGCAGCCATCAATGAACTGGAAATAGGAGGTTGTGGTTCAGACATTATGATTTGGACTGGTTTCAAAACAGGGTAGGTTTCATGTGTGGCATCTTGGAATTTTATTAGAAGATCGAAACTTGCACTAGACTGGACTAAATCTATTTGGCACTCTAGTCAACCACCTAGACGAAGTTTCCTTTGTTGGCAGGCTTGCTTTAAACAAGCTTCCTACTCGTGATCGTCTATGGAAATGGAGACTTATTCCATCTAGTCAATGTGTGCTATGCTCATCCAATGTGGAATCCTCCCCTCACCTATTTATGCAATGTCCCTTCTCAGCCTAACTTTGGACATCCATTCTTAAATTACTGAAGCTCAAGAGAGAAAGGAAAGCTTGTTTGGGTGATTTCTTTTTATGGTTCTTGAAGGGGGTTATTAACGATGGTGAAAGGATGATCCTTCAATTCATTTTGGCACTCACAATCTAAACAATCTGGCAAGCTCACCATGAAATTTTTTTCAGGCAATGTGCTCTTTCGAAGTCACTGCTGGTGAGGAAGATCATTCTAGCCACTATGTCCAGATTTTTTGGGTTGTACATTGAGGATTCAGGCTCTCCACTATCTTTAGCTCTTTTATCTCTCTTTGGCATTGTCTTGGAACCAAAGTCATCTATTTCTATCCCAGTGAAATGGGTCCCTCTCCCTCTTGGATGGATCAAGATCAATTCAGATGGCTCTCTTGGGGATGATCGTTATGGGTTTGGGGCAGTGGCGCGGGACCCTCGAGGAGACTGCATTCTTGCTATGGCTAAGAGATCACAGGCTGCTTCTATTAATATCTTGGAGCTCAAAGGCTTGTTGGCTGGTCTGAGGCTCCAAAATCTCCCAGGCAGTCTAGTTTGGTCTGAATTAGACTCAACTACGGTGGTTGCTTGGGCGCTAGGCAGGGGTCTTATCCCGTGGAATGCATTGAGAGATTTACAGATTTCCTTGCGGCATGGCAATCTGAAATTGGTAGCACCATACACATAATGGAAGGTCTCTCATGTCTTTCGAGAAGGTAACCGGGTGGCAGATGCCCTTGCGGCATGGCAATCTGAAAATCGTAGCACCATATTCAGGCCTTTACAACTGAATAGTGAAATCCGGGCTTTAATTGTGGAAGACAAAGTTGATCGTACCCTCATAAAAAAGGCTTAAGGTAAAAAAAATGGGGGCCGTTTAATCTTGTGAACTTTAATTCCCAAGTACTCCTTTTCCTGTGCATCAAAGTATCTGGCATTGTTGGGTTGCTTTTCTGACCCAACTTTGGCATCTCCCAATCCTTTCTCCCTCTATCTATTCTGATATGATGTACATTTTGTAGAGGCTCATTGAATGAAAAAAGAAAGCTTATTTACCAAGAAAGAAGAAGACGAAAGACAAATTGTGGGGCCCACAACTTGTACAAACTAGGGGTCGACAACGGGACGGCACGGCTTGGTCCGGCCCGTTGAAACAGGGCACAGGCCCGCAGGCCTGCTTGGCTAGCGGGCCCGGGTTAGCCCGTGGCCAAAAAACAGGGCCCAGGCCTGAACAGGTCGGGCCTGGGTTCGGGCCCACGGGCCAGCCTACGGGCCCAAATTCTAAGCGTCTTATTTCTTTTGATTTTTTAATTCTATGTTGTTCATTTGTATACAGTGTTTTAAAAAACGCTAGGCGCTAGTCGGGCGGTTGAGGGAAGAATAGAGATTAATCGGTTAAGCGGGGATTAATCGATCACTATTTTAATAATATAAACTAATATATAAAATTATGCATGTAGAGCTAATTAGACATATATTAAATTAGAATCAAAACTTCAAAACATAAAAAATGCAATAATATAAATATACAAATTACAAAACCCTCCACTTTCACGTGCATAGCAAGTGAATAGAAAGATATGGCTTTATATTTCAAATAAAAAATAAGCCACCCTTTAAAAAAAAACAAAAACACACCAGTCAGAAACAATAAGAATAAAGAATGAAAATACAAGTGACAGCTGCCAGACCTCTTCCCTTTCACGTCTTCCCTTTCACATCCCTGCAGACCAAATAAAAATAAAGAAAACACAGCTCTTCCCTTTCACGTCTCCCACTTTCAACTACAGATCGATCCCGAAACCTCCTTGCAGACCGTGCACTCCTCCGCCTCCGTCAACACCAACTCTAGCAGCGCCGCCACCGCCTTCTTCGACGCTGACAGCGGTCCTTTCTTCCTCTCGCCCGTCATCTCCTGCAGGTCCCGGGAACACCTCCTCCGACCCCAACTGGCCCACCTAGGCGACCGATTAGGCCCAGCCACTTAGACAGGCCCGCCTACAACCTGAGCGATACGGGAAGTAGCCACCTCCGCCTAAGGCGCCGCTTTATTCCGATTTTTTGAACATTGTTTGTAGATAATGTTAAAATAAGACAAAATTTAAAGTATAATGTTAAAAAAAAATATTTATATCTATTGAATTTTCAAAATAAAAATATTAAATGAATTAATTATTTTAAAAAATTAATAACTACATATACCTAACTAGGTTAACACCTACATAAATATCAATAATTTGTATAATTCAACCACAATTTAAATAAAAATTACATGTTATCCATTTATTGAATTGCCCCCCATGGGGCTACGGGGCGGGCCGGCGGGCGGGCCTATGAGCTAGTCCGAACGGGTCTAGTTCAGGCGGGCTTGCGGGCCGGGCCCGGGCCCCAGAACCAGGCCCAAGCCCGGCCTGCCCTGAAAACGGGCCGGGCTTTGGCCCTACATGCCCGGGCCGGGCTTTCGGGCCTGTTGAAGACCCACGAATAAAAAAGGAGAGAAATAAAAAGGTTAGGTGGGTTTCATTAATTCATTCGATTAAACTTTGTGCATTAAATGAAAATGAAAAGCAAACTGGGGTCCACCAGAAACTATAATTTCTTTTTCATCCGATGGATGTCGGCCATGGTGATTCTATAGTGAAACAAGAGTAAGATCAGGTATAAAATTAGAGAACAGAGGATGCTGTTCCTCTCTTAATTCACTAAGAAGTCAAACAATCCCACGCGAACCACAACCAACTGAACCTAGCTCCCATCCCACGTGAATCCCACCCTTCTCTTTGACTATAAATAGTTCAGTTCATTCAATCACACACACTCATCCCCACCATTCAAAGATAATTCTCAAAAGGAATTACTACAACCAAACAATGGCCTCCTCTTCAACATTTGTTTCTGCCTTTCTTCTCTCATATCTCACCGCCACCGCCATCGGAGCAGCCGCCGCCGCCACCACCGCCGATATCGACTTCCAATATCTAGTTCTCATGGTAGCCAATTCATGTTTTTTTTAAAATTGATACATCTCCAATATAACAATTTTAAATTTTCATACACTGTGCTATTGAAGTACATACTGTTCAATTAACATGCATTACATAACGCAGTGGCCAGGCGCGTATTGCAAGCAGTCCAGCAACGGTTGCTGTTACCCGGAGACTGGAAAACCGGAGCTCGACTTCTATGTGAGCGCCCTATGGCCTGCATCGAGTGATGGATCGCCCCTCTCGTACTGCAACAAGATCCCCTTCCACATCAAAGAGGTCTCCTCCATTTTTTGTTCAAATATTTCCACCAACCATAACTCATCATGTACTTGATTTTATTCTATATATATGTGTGTGTAGGTCTCCGACATCAAGGAGAGCTTGATCAGTTACTGGCCAAGCATCAAATGCCCGAGCAGCGGAGGCCGCTTTGTGTGGAAGAACACATGGAATGAGTACGGGGTTTGCTCGGGACTCGACGTGCACGACTACTTCAAGAAAGCGTTGGATCTCCGGGCGAAGATCGACTTGCTCTCTATCTTGAAGAACAATGGTAATTATTTATTTTATCCAAGCTAAGTCTAGGCCAGCCCGGCACATAAGAGGCCGCCCTGGGCAGTGGCCTAGGTGGCCTAATTTTATCTATTTTTTTATGGGCTTAAACTGTATGGGTTAGGACTGGAGACCCCTCGCTGGTTGGGGGCCCTAGGCAGTGCGTTGGAGGCCATTGCCTAGGGTTGGGCCTGGGCCTGGACATGGGTGACTAAGATGGTTTACTAAGGGCCAAATACATCATTCTCAAAGACATATTTTTCTCTATTTTATTGGATTTTTCTTTTGAATTTTTATTTTTAAACTTATCCATTGGTTTTAATTTTCTCTTAGTTTACTATTTTTTCTGTTTATTAATTTATTTTATTTCTATTTTAATAGTATTTTAGTTGGTTGAAAAAAATATTATCTTATTTCTTATTGCTTACGTAATTTTTCATGTTTTTATGTTATTTTTATTTGTCATGTTATTTTTTTATTTTCTTATTTTTTAGACGTGTATTATTATATTATTTTTAAATCTATTTTTATTTTAATTCCTATTTTAGTAAAATTTGTTTTTAACTTATCTAAAAAATATTTGTGAATTAAACTAAAGTTTTTCTTAAAAAAAATATTACCAAAAACAAAATTTGTGTGATATATGGGCTCATTTTGAAATCTGTCAATGGTGAAATTCCCAACTACATAGTGAAATTCCCAACTACATATTATGTGACACATTAATTAAACTTGGTTTGTCCATGATGATTAACTAGGCATAATTTCAACCGATTACGCGGACTACAGTTTATCAGACGTGACGAAAGCCATCAACAATGGTGTTGGAGCCAACACAGGCATCGATTGTGCCAAGAACGCCTGGGACGAGTCAATTATCCACGAAGTCTATATTTGCGTTAACAAGGACGCGACCATGATTGTCTCTTGCCCTCATTTTGAAAACTCTTGTGCCTCTCGCGTCGTGTTTGGTTCCTTCACCTACGACATGCTCGAAAAGGATAGCTCGGTTGCGAAGAATCCGATCAGAGCTCGGGTTTCTCTTCAGTGAGTGAGGTAGAGTTTGCAATCATATGTATGTTTTGGGCATTCTGTGTAATACTTTGAGTGTTTGTTTCGCTGTTTGAGTGGGGAGTGTGAACTATATATGTCTGAGCTGGGGAGGGCATGTGTGAGATAGAATATGCAATAACATGCCCGTCATGTTTCATAGAGATTGTACTCGGCTGTTACTTCTAATGTAACTCACCGAACTATATAAAGAAGCAAAAAAATAAGAGCAGTGTTACACTAAGCAGTTGCATGTTTGATAGAGCTTAAATTTATAGATTATAGATTGTACATAACGGTGTACATAGTGTGACATACAGAACCTGTAACATGTCTAACAGTATACATAGTGTACATAGTGTAACACAGAACCTATAAAACACATTTCAAACATAAATATCACATATCCTTTAAACTTTTAAAACACAAAACCTGTAACATATCCTTTAAACTTTTAAAACACAAAACCTGTAACATATCCTTTAACAGGTCTATCTCAGACTGTTATGAATATTTCAACATTCACATCAATTACGACAAACACATCACATCAATTACAACAATCACATCACATCAATTACATTTGTTGTTTATATATTTGAGACTGTTCCTGCATTTTCTTAATTCGATCCTCACTCTCTTTAGCTCCTTTGATCATTTTGACTCCGTACTCCTCTCGGAATCTTGGAATGTCTTTTTGGTAAATTCCATGTTAGTTCTTTTGATGAGGTGCTCACCGTATTTGAACACAAACATATCACAATCAACCCTACAAAATACATAATAATGTATCGTATCACGTTTGGCGGCCAATCAAACTTCCATAAACAAAACCAACATGTAATCTAGGTTTAGATAACATTCTATAGTAATCTAGGGTTGGGGATACACAATGACAAGAATACATAAAGATGTATATATGAAAACTAACAGTGCACAATGGTTGAAATATCTCATAAATCTCACATTTAACATTGTCAATCAAACATCCATAGAACATAAACAAATAACAAACAATGCCAATCAAAATGTCATATCGGGCTAGGGCTACATATTCAAAAGAATAAATTCGGGTGTACATAGGAAAAATAGCAAGGTACATCCAAAGATTACCAATGAAAAGTACATTTTAGAGAGAAGACACAGAACAATACAATAAAAAAATGGATAAAACATAGATTTCATTGTCTTCAAGTCCAAGGGAAGGAAAACAATGTACATATAAACATATAAAGCTCTCCCATACATACCTTTTGAGCCGTCAATGTTCTTCGGAGCAAGGTCTGTCACCATCGATGCTCTTCGGAGCTGGATTTCACGGCGTGGACGACGAAAATGGGAGGATCAGAAGGTATTAAGGTTTCGTAGGGGATCTTGGAAGGGCTTGGGGGATTAGGGTTTCGCAGGGGATCTTGGAAGGGCTTGGCGGATTAGGGTTTCGCAGGGGATCTTGGAAGGGCTTGGGGGATTAGGGTTTCGCAGGGGAGATGGAGATGGAGATGGTAGAGAAGGAGAGAGACTTAGGGAAACGAATGGGTTTCGCAGGGGTTTAATGAGGGGCATAATGGGGAGATCACACCAAATATGGGATGACAGTTAGTGCCAAGGACCCAAACATAATACATTCAGTAACTTAGGGACTTAAAGAAAAGAAGAAAAAGTTAAGGGACCTATTGTTATTACACAGGTGTCCTAGGGACCTCTAATTAATTTCTCCAATTTTTTTTTATATATGCCCCCAAACAAATCACATTTTGTCAAAATATTCCTAACGATTTGTTATTTATAACAATACCCTTGAAGGGTTTAAATTGTGTATAAATACATTTTTTTAATCCATTTGAGGGGTACCCATAGTTTTAGTTGTAACATATTTCTTTTTTTATAACACCATAACAAATATTTTAGATGATTTATTTAATAATTAATAAAAACAAATTATATTATTTATGTATATATTAGATGAGATATCATATAACATATAAATGAATTTTTTTAAAAAGAAAGGGCTAATTTAGGATAAATTTTTAAAATATCTTTTTATTCACACGCGTGGATGAAGACTACTATTATATATATGGGTTTTTTTATTTTTAAATCCCCGCAAAACATTGTATTTAGTGATCGCTCCCTCATTTCTTCGTATTTGGGTTTTACTCCCCAGATTTAAAGGATAATTCCTTTTTACTCCCTATCAGGGACTAAAAAGAAATTTAAATAATTTATAGATAGGTCCTTTAAATTTACAGGGAGTAAAAAGGAATTATCTTTTAAATCTGGGGAGTAAAACCCAAATACGAAGAAGTGAGGGAGTGATTGCTAAATACGATGGTTTGCGGGGAGTTAAAAATAAAAAACTAGATATATATATATATATGGAACCGATTAGGTGCGGCGAACGGCGGGTGCGGCAGCGATCATGGGCCCATCGCATCGGACGGTCAGGTGCGATTCACGTCGACCGTTGGATGCGATGGACCCGCGATCGGACGACCCACGTCGCGGCCATACCTGCCGTTCGCCGCACCTAATCGCGAGCGTGTGTGTGTGTATATATATATATATATATATATATATATATATATATATATATATATATATATATATATATATATATATATATATTTTTCGATAATATGCGGTCGGTGCGGTCGTGCGGATTCGACGTGCGTCGTCCGATCGCGGGTCCATCGCATCCAACGGTCGACGTGAATCGCACCCGACCGTCCGATGCGATGGACCCGTGATCGACGGCCCGTGAATCGCGACCGCACGACCGCACGACCGTATAATATCACGACTCTATATATATATATATATATATATATATATATATATATATATATATATATATATATTACTAACCAAAAGTGCTTTCAACTTCGTAAAACTTTCATTTCCGAATTTACCCTTAATTTTTTATGATCAAAATTTTTTGGATTAAGAGTAAGAATGAAAAAAAGATAATGTGATTTCATCAAAATCTAATGAACAATGGTGATCATGCTATATCATCATTTTTTTTATATTTTTATTTAGATTTAGAGTGAGACAATCATAAAATATATATAAATTTTAAACAGCACAACATCATATCCACCAAATCTCATTCAATTATGATAATATAATAGATTATTTTTTAATTGTAACTTAATTATAATCATTATATTATATTT
This sequence comes from Acorus calamus, assembly GCA_030737845.1. Classification (NCBI taxonomy): domain Eukaryota; kingdom Viridiplantae; phylum Streptophyta; class Magnoliopsida; order Acorales; family Acoraceae; genus Acorus; species Acorus calamus. Next base: position 32,198,247 of record CM060858.1, on the reverse strand, counting down.
TTATTATATTTTCGGAATATTTTTTTAATGATTTTAAATTATATCTTAAAATATATTTTTATTTATAATTAATTATAGGATACTCAAAATATTAAGAATATATGATATATCAATTTTTTAAAGCACACAACAAAAAACAAATATATATCTAATCCTTGATTTTAGAGATCATAATTGATCCTCATCTATCTATTTATCTATCTATTATACTAATCAAAAGTACTTAAGTTTTCATGTTTGTTCCTTTGTGTGTAACATTTTCATTTTCCAAATTTACTCTTATTTATTTATGATATTTGATTTTATATTAAAAGTTAAAAATGAAAAATACATATTTTAATATTTTAGTGGATACGAAGATATATTCATCAAATCTATCTTTTCCCATTTTTATTTTTCAATTTTATCCTTGTTTGATTTTATATTAAAGGGTAAAAATGAAAAATAAATATTTTAATATTTTAGTGGATAAAATAAGCTATTCATCCAATCTATCTTTTTTAATTTCACAAATACTTAATAAAATAAATAAATTTAAATTTAGATAATTATATGGTTTAACATGTTAATTAATTCTATGTTTTATATATATTTAAAATTTTAAAATAAAATAATATAAAACATAAGTCATTGAGATAGCATGCATTATATTATTTAGTTATCTAAATTAAAACTAATAAAATATATTAAGAATGTTTAAAAATCCTAACCAAACTAAATAAGATGAGTTAGGTAGGTTAGTATTTTCTGCATATTAATGAAACGGATTTTCAAGGCTTGAATCAAGTTTTTATAAACCAGTTTATATCCCAAATATGATCCCTTATAAGGTGTTTGATAGTTAATTTGGATTCACGTTGCTCCAGGTAATTCTTTTTTTTTTTTTTAATTTTTTTTCTTTTTTTGATAGAATAGATTTCTATATCAATTCTCATTAGCATTGGTTCTGAGCATTTTTTTTATTTTTTATTTTTACTGAAAACATTGTTTCACGGTAGCAGTGGTGAGTTGAATATCTTTTATCAATTCATCATCTAGATAGATTAATTAATCAAATTCATCTTGTACTGTAAATATTTTAGGTATTATTTGTCAAAAAAAATTTGTTATTTTTTAGTTGTGCTCCAAACATGAATACGATATATAAAAACCCATAGCAGCACTACATATTGTAGGTATATAAATAAATATTTCTCTCCACTCCTTTTTTTAAGGGGGCGTTGATTTTTTTCTTTGTTTTTTTTTTTTGGTGGTCCCAACAAAATCATTATTGAAAACTATTTCATCATTTAATTTGTCTCATCCACATCTGCATATTTTTTTGATAGAATTGTTTTTATTAGAAATGTATGAAATTATTGATGAATATAAGTTTGGGTTTAAAAAAAAACTATTTTTTATTATTCCTTATATAGTTCAATCTAGAGTGCTAAATTTAAAATATAATTTATATAACTTGGATAGATATATATTTTATATAATAATGGTGTGGATTATACATATTAAAGTGACATAAATGATTACTACTTATTATGTTATGCAATAAACACACACACACACACACTAGATATTATGTTATCCTACACACACACACTTTTGGTTAGTATATTTGTATTATTTGAAATTTATTTAATAAATATTTTATGTAAGTTAAAATTTTCAAAATATTTTTAACATGTTATATATTTTATTAATTGTATTTTAATTATCACGCACATGGTGCGTGGGGAAGATTAGTATATATATATTCGTTACATCCGTTTCAACACAGCCTGCAAGTTATTATAATGATCTTTCTTTTGATAAGAAATGACAATATGATCTTGAATTTACTTCCTCGTGGACATCAATTCCAATACCTAAGAAACTAAATGTACCAATGACTTCACCTAAGAAAATAAAAAAAATGAAACATAAGATCAATTTTTTTATGTGACTTAAGAAAAAATATATATATTCATTGAAAAAATTATTAAAAATAAAACAGCTAACTAAACAATTAAACAAATAACAACAATGTAGATAAACATTAGAAAATTAAATTATTAATTAAACTTAATGGAGTAGTAAAATTGTAATAACTATCGAATATAATTAAATACTTATTAAAATTTAATAGCCTTTAACTAATCTCCCAAACAAAATAAATAAATAAATAAATAATGAATAACAATATTGAATGAATTACGATGAGTCTATAACTCTATATGATCCTTAAACCAAAAGGCAAAAAAAAAAAAAAAGAGATCTAGAGTAGTTAGAGAACAACAAATCAACAACAATGGTGTTTTTCTTTTTTCACATGGAATGTACATAATTTATTTAAGGAATAAAAACAACAACAATGCTATTAAAGAAATAATGTATATTATAGTTAATAAAACTTGTAAAAACATATGAAAGCCATGTGTTACGAAGATGATAAAATAAAATACATAAATAATTTGATTGATAAAATATAAAAAAATAAGAAAGAAAGTTGCTGCTATAGATAAAAAGTTATTTCATATTTTAAACATCAATAAATCAATAAATAAACAAACTAAATAAGATGTTCCGTTGGTTTAATTAACAAATCGAGATAATTTAAGGGATTTTAATAGATAAGTAATAGACAATACAAATAATATAATATAAAATTTAAATAAATATCAAAAGAACATTTTTTTTTCTTACCTGATTTGAAAGCATGGTAAGAGGGGTAATTGAATACATATATCAATTATTTTGCTACAATTAAGCAAATTTCAAATATTTGTTCCATAGTTGTCTAATCTAGAACTAACTATTATATCTAAATTTAGGGTAAATTGGGAATGTAAAATTGGGAAAACTGGGTTCCCATATTTGAAATCTTAAATTCTAAAAAAATATGGTTTAAATCATTGCTAAAGAAAATAAAAAAGCTGGGTAAATTTCTCTTTAACACATGATAAATCATTAATGAAAAGTATGTTTCATTAATGCAATATAATAAAACATAAATACATTCATATGACAACATATAATTAAAATGTTCAATCTAATAAAGAATGATGATTTTTTAATCTTTATGCAACCCAAACAAAAATATTCAAAAATATAAAAAATAAAAATTTCTGAGACTTTTTCTCTTTACCTTGATTTTTTTATATTAAAGAGATCCTCTCTATCTCTCTCACACAATGCAATCAATACTTCACCTGAGATAATAAAAAATTCAATGAAACAAAAAGATGAAAATCTTTTAAATTGTATTCATTCTCAGCTACAAATATTGAAAAAAAATATTTAAAAAACTAAAATCAAACGCTAAATAAGGCGATGCAGGGGCGGATTGGCTGGGCCGGGCTATAGCCCGACCCAGATTTTGTATTTTTTTTTTAATTATTTGATGATATAAATTATAATATTTATATTTTATATTATATAAATTATATTTTATACATAAAATATATTCCTAACAAACTAGATATCAACCTAATACATTAATAACAAATCAAATAGTATCATAACAAGGTGGATCTCAATCTAATAAAATAAATTGAGTTTCGGCCCGTTTGGAAACAGGTTTGAATAACTTTTGAGTTTGTAAGAAACTGTTTTTTTCAAATTCATTTTCAAACAAAAAAAATGGGGCCAAAAGTTGCAGACATATTTTTGTGAAATAGTACTCAAAACCTGAGTTTTTCAAAAACTATTGATAGATAGTTTCTTACAAAATCATATTTAAACTCAGCTTTTGCTCAAAATCAATTTTACAATTGTGCAACCAAACACAGCCTCAATTTTATTATAAATTTTTACAATTCTAAATTTTAAAATTCAAATATTATCTTAAGAATTAATTTAATGTCAATTAAATAATAAAGAAACATTTATATCTATAAAACAACTCTTCTTATTTTTCTGGCAACTCTTTCTATTTTTATGATGACATATTTGATTATTTAAATTATAAAACTTGTTAATATACCATGTAAGGTGAGTTTATATCTCATTTTTATTCTTACAAAATTAAAGTAATCAACTTTAATTATATTTCATATTTTTTTTCTTTTCTTCACATATATGTCTTTTGAATATCACATTATTTGGTATATAAATAATTACATCAAATATGAACAAAAAACTTCCATATAAATATTTAATATAGCTATCAAATATAAGAATAAAAAACTTTTATATAAATATTTAATATAGGCTATGTAACCAGGGGCGGCGCTAGGTTGTGAGTGGTGGGGTCAATTGACCCCACCAAATTTTTTGAAAAAAAAACAAATAAGCCTCTTGTTTGACATTGACCCATTATATTTTTTTTTAAGAGAGCTCATACACACAATTCTTTTGCATTATTATAGTGTATAGGACTATAAGTTTTATCATAGTGTATGACCTAATTTTTTTTCTTCATTTTTTCACTATGAAAAAAAATACATTAATGTTTTTCAGTATATACTTCATTTTATATAACAACGTGCATTTCAAAAGGTGAGTGTATGATTTTTTTTTAAAAAAAGGGATGTACTGTAATTGGGGCTGCAACGAGAGCTGTGCATATCTTTTTCTTTTTTTAAAACAAATCAGCATCCCATCAAATTTTCTTTAAAACAAATCGGCCCAGAGACCCATTAAAAATCATACACCCACTTCCAATAAAAAAAATAGTGGGACCACTGCTCCGTTTTAAAAAAAAATCGCCCTTATTAACGGACTCGTCGATCACCTACGCACAGACAGAGACGCGTCGATCACATAATAGAATATGAGATTAGTTGATGAATGATCGTTTAATCACATACATTGAAAAAAACATATTCGATAACGTTGTTAATAAAATTATTATGCAATGAATCCAAAATATGAAATTTCATCGATGACAATTATAAAAATTTATATATTAGAAATCATTGATCTCCTTTCTTTGGTGATTTATCTTTTATTAATGTAAATTGTTATATTTTCGAAATAAAATTTTATGTGTTTTTATAAATATATGATGAGATTAGTTTTTTAAAAATTTATGAAATTTATTTATTTTAATGACCCCATCTATGAAAATTTCTGGAGCCGCCACTGTATGTAACCCACCCTAAAATATTATCCTGGATCCACCCCTGAGACGATGATATTTTAAAAAAAAAAACTAATTTAAAAAAAAATAAAAAACATGTTCCCTTATCTTACCCAGATCGCACTGTAATTATATTTTTCTTGCTATGTTGCTCCAAAATTTCTAGATAGACTACCACGAAGTGGAACCTGTAAACAAGCAACCGCTACATATATAAATAATTAAGACGCCAAAAAAATGATGGGTGTTGGGGAGGAGAGAAGAGTTTTAAGTATAGATATTTAATTTAAAGTTAAGTTATAAAGGGAATTGAAAGAGCTGAAAATGAGGAGATTCAATGGATTTGTTATCTAAATGGATAAACAATATATAGAATATATAGGGTGACATCATTTATTTTAGTACGTGAGATTGACTAAATCCCAATAGATTCGAAAAAAGTACTAATAAACAAAAATATTTTAATGGTATTTTTTCCATATATTATTTCTTTGAGTAAGATTAGATCCCAATAATTCCGAAGATAATAACAAACATATTTTGACTTAGCTGATTTTTAGTAACAAATATTGAAAGTACTAACAAAAAAAATTATTATGTATTTTCATTCGTATATTATTTCTTTGAATAATGTTAAATGTAAGTTAAAAAATGGTATAAAATTTTGACCCAATAAAAAAAGCTTATTTCATGTAACATACATGATAATAAATTTGTATACCATGTAATATTTTTTCATATATCATTGAATAATTTGAAAATTTAAATAAATATATATCAATTGTTTAAAAGATAAAAAAAATAGAAATGAAAAGGCTGGGTGACAATCATGTGACTGTTTAAGGGATAAAAAATAAAATAAAAATATTTATAATCCTTTTAATAAGTAATAGATTAGATTAAATTGCATCATTGAATAATTTTAAAATTTTAAATTTAAATAAATCTATTATTATTATTATTAATTAAATAAATCATAATCATCAGATATCATTGAATAATTTTAAAATTTAAATAAATTTATTTAGTAATCATAATCTTATTAGATAAGACTATATCATTGAATTATTTAAAATTTTAAAAATTTAAATAATCTTATTAGATAAGATTGTATCGTTGTAATAGATTCGATTAAATTGCATCATTGAATAATTTTAAAATTTTAAATTTAAATAAATCTATTATTATTATTATTAATTAAATAAATCATAATCATCAGATATCATTGAATAATTTTAAAATTTAAATAAATTTATTTAGTAATCATAATCTTATTAGATAAGACTATATCATTGAATAATTTAAAATTTTAAAAATTTAAATAATCTTATTAGATAAGATTGTATCATTGATAAGACTGTATCATTGAATAATTTAAAATTTAAATAAATCTATTACTGATTATAAATCTTATTGTATAAGACTATATCATTGAATAATTTAAAATTAAGTAATTAAATAAATTATTAAAGGATAAAAAGGGAAATGAAAATATTTATAATCCATGTATATCTGTAGTTATCTATTATATATTTTAAAATTTAAATTAATAGATACATTAGTAATTGATCAATTGTTTAAAGGATAAAATGGGAAATGAAAATACTGGGTCACAAAATCCTTTTAATAAATAAGTATATATATATATATATATATATATATATATATATATATATATATATATATATATATATATATAGTCGAGTGATTCAGTGCGGGAATGCGGGAAACGACGTCGATCATTCGATCGCGGGTCCATCGCATCCAACGGTCAATGTGAATCGCACCCGACCTTCCGATGCGATAGACCCGTGATCGACGGCCCGTGATCGCTTCCCGCACGACCGCATTCCCGCACCGAATCACTTCCCTATATATATATATATATATATATATATATATATATATATATATATATATATATATATATATATATAGTCGCGATTACGTGCGGTGTGCGGTCGGTGCGGTGCGCGATCACGGGCCGCGATCACGGGACGGTGCGGTGTGCGTGCGGCGAACGGCAGGTGCGGCAGCGATCACGGGCCGTCGATCACGGGTCCATCGCATCGGACGGTCGGGTGCGATTCACGTCGACCGTTAGATGCGATGGACCCGCGATCGGACGGCCCACGTCGCACACCGCACCTACACCGCACCTAATCGGAACTGTATATATATATATATATATATATATATATATATATATATATATATATATATATATATATATATATATATATATAGGGACGTGATTACGTGCGGCGAACGGCAGGTGCGGCAGCGATCACGGGCCGTCGATCACGGGTCCATCGCATCGGACGGTCGGGTGCGATTCACGTCGACCGTTGGATGCGATGGACCCGCGATTGAACGGCCCACGTCGCGGCCGCACCTGCCGTTCGCTGCACGCAATCATTTTCATATATATATATATATATATATATATATATATTATATATATATATATATATATATATATATATATATATATATATATATACGCGACTGATTCAGTGCGAGAATGCGGCCGTGCGGGAAACGACGTCGACCGTTCGATCGCGGGTCCATCGCATCCAACGGTCAAGATGAATCGCCCCCGACCGTCCGATGCGATTGACCCGTGGTCGACGGCCCGTGATCGCTTCCCGCACGACCGCATTCCCGCACCGAATCACTTCCCTATATATATATATATATATATATATATATACTATATATATATATATATATATATGGTCGCGATTACGTGCGGTATGCGGTTTACGATGTGGACCGTCCGATCGCGGGTCCATCGCATCCAACGGTCGACGTGAATCGCACCCGACCGTCCGATGCGATGGACCCGTGATCGACGGCCCGTGATCGCGCACCGCACCGACCGTAAACCGCACCTAATCGGCTCCCTATATATATATATATATATAGTCGCGATTACGTGCGGTGTGCGGTCGGTGCGGTGCACGATCACGGGCCGCGATCACGGCGAACGGCATGCGGCAGCGATTCGATCACGGGTCCATCGCATCGGATCGGGTGCGATTCACGTATGGATATATATCGGACGGCCCATCGCACACCGCATAATACTGTATATATATATATATATATATATATATATATATATATATATATATATACTTGCGGCGAACGGCAGGTGCGGCAGCGATATACGCGACGGTCTGATTCAGACCATTGGATGCGATGGACCCGCGAATGCGGCCGTGCGCACCTGCCGTTCGCCGCACGCAATCATTTTCATATATATATATATATATATATATATATATATACGTGAAACGAGAATGACGTGCGGGAAACGACGTCGACCGTTCGATCGCGGGTCCATCGCATCCAACGGTCAAGATGAATCGCCCCCGACCGTCCGGATGGACCCGTGAAGATGAATCCCGCACCGAATCACTTCCCTATATATATATATATATATATATATATATATATATATATATATATATATAGGGAAGTGATTCCGACCGTCGGGAAGCGATCACGGGCCGCGATTACGGGACCGGACGTCGGGGCAATTCACTTCTATATATATATATATATATATATATATATATATATATATAGGGAAGTGACGTGCGGTCGTGCGGTCGGTGCGTCCGCGATCACGGGCCGTCGATCACGGGTCCATCGCATCCGTCGGGTGCGATCGACCGTTGGATGCGATGGACCCGCGATCGGACGGCCCACGACCGCGACCGCACGACCGCATATTATCATCCCCGTATATATATATATATATAGGGCACGTGCGGTGTGCGGTCGGTGCGGTGCGCGATCACGGGCCGTCGACCGTCCATCGCATCGGACGGTCGGGTGCCCGCACCCGATGGACCCACGATCGAACGGCCCACGTCGTAAACCGCACCGACCGCACACCGCACGTTCCGACCTATATATATATATATATATATGGTCGCGATTACGTGCGGTGCGGGAATGCGGTCGGGAAGGTCACGGGCGGTACGGGTCCATACGGACGTGCAATTCACATCGACGTTGGATGCGTGGACCCGCGATCGACGGTCTGCGTCGCGGGCATTCCCGCACCGAATCATCGCTATATATATATATATATATAGGGAAGTGATTACGTGCGGTCGTGCGGTCGGTGCGGTCATCACGTCCATCGTCGACGGTCGTGAATCGCACCGTTGGATGCGACCGTCGGACGGCCCCGATGCGATACGGCACCTTACCATATATATATATATATATATATATATATATATATATATATATATATATATATATATATATATATATATATATACGTCGGCGATTACATGCGGCGAACGAGGTGCGGCGGCGCGTGGGCCGTGATCGCGGGTCCTTCGCATCCAACGCACGTGAATCGCACCGACCGTCCGTGCGATGGACCCGTGACGATTAGGTGCGCACCGGGTGCGGCAGCGATCGGGTCCATCGCTCGGACGGTCGGGTGCGATTCACGTCGACCGTTGGATGCGATGGACCCGCGATCGGACGGCCCATCGCGGCCGCACCTGCCGTTCGCCGCATCTATATCGCCCCCGATATATATATATATACACACACACATGAGCGATATAGGTGCAGCGAACGGTGGGTGCAGCCGCGACGTGGGCCGTTCGTCGCGGGTCCATCGCATCCAACGGTCGATGTGAATCACACCCGACCATCCGATGCGATGGACCCGGATCGACGACCCGTGATCGTGCCATACCCGGTCGCCGCACGTAATCACCCCTATATATATATATATATAGAGTCGCGATTATGCGGTTTACGGGCCGATCACGGGTCCATCGCACGGACGGTCGGGTGATTCACGGACCATTGGTGCGTGACCCGGATCGACGGCCCACGTCGCGCACCGCACCGATCGCAAATCGCATCTAATCGATTCAATATATATATATATATATATATATATATATATAATATATATATAGCGAGTGATAGCGTGCGGGTCGTGTGGTCGTGCGGATCCGACGTGCGTCGTCATCGCGTCCATCGATCCAACGGTCGATGTGATCGCCCCTGACGTATGATGCGATTGACCCGTGATCGACGACCCGTATCGACGCAGCACGACCGCACCGACCGCATAATATCATTCATCTGTATATATATTACATCCTTTCAACACAGCCTGCAAGTTGTAGGGATAATATCTTATTTTAAATCCCGGGGAAACCAGCCCACAATCCACGCTCTTCTATTTTTATATATAAAAAAATCCCTATGAACCATCTTTGTCTAGATCACAAAAAAGTGATTAATTCAAATGGGATCATAAAATTTCAAATTATAGTACGTAGATAATATGTGACAATGGTTAAAAACTTAATTAATTTGTTACAACATTTAAAACAAAGGAATATTTATAATTAAAGTGATGGACTTTTTGTTATTCCTGTAAGATTCATTTTCTTTTTTGAACCTGATGTATAATTGAAAGTTTCTAATATAGCAATAGATTGATATACTAACCCCCCCAAAAAAAAAAAAAAAAAATTTAAATGCAGAATTTTGATATTATCTAATTACAAATATATATATTTTTAGAGTCCATTCTTATCTCAATCTAAAATCAATATCATTCATTCCATGTAATTATAAAATAATTAGCTATCATTCTTATCTAATCTAAAATATTTAAAATTTAGTTTATATAATAGGTTTTCAACAAATAAATGATATATACATGTATAGATTTATTTTTAATTTTTTTCTTTTTGTGAAGCAAATGGAGGTGGATTGGTCTGATCTTCCAGAAGACATGTTGTACTCAATCGCGATGCGCATGGATCATCTCTCTGATTACGTTCGCTTCGGCGCCGTCTGCAAGTCATGGCGATCTGCCATCATCGGTGGCAACACCCGAACAACCCCCCTCCATCTTCGATTCCCTTTTCTCTTGTTGTCTGACAACTTCACAGAAGACCACGCCCTCTACAGCCCACTAGAGCGCAAGTTACACCCCATCAGACTTCCCAATCGACTACGTCCCACAAGATTTCTTGGATCCTCATCAGATGGTTGGGTTTGCATGATCGACGACAACCTCTACCTACTCAACCCCTTCTCGGGGGCCGTGGTCTTCCTCCCTCCCCCAAGGACCTCTTTTGACTTTGTGTTCAAGGCTGTGTGGTCTGCGGCAAAAACCGACCCTAACTGTATCATCGCCTTGCTCTGCGAAATGTACGACCGCAACATGGTGTATTATTGCAGGCCGGGTGATGCGCGGTGGACGGCGTTAAGTTCTTCATTGGAGTTTGTAAATGATGTCGTCTTCTTCAATGAGAATTTATATGTGGTGGATTGGGAGGCCGGGCGAGTGGTGGCCATGGATCTCCACCAAGGAACAACGACAATGATGGCGGTGGAGGCGCTGGATGGTTTTCTTGATTGGATGGATCATTATATGCATCTTGCAGCAGGCCCATCGGGGCCGTTGTTGGTTGTGAGGCACATGAAGAAAAATGTGTTTGAAACTGAAAGGTTTGAATTGTTCGAACTGGATGGTACATTGAAAAAATGGGTGGAGACTAAGAGTTTGGATGAAGGGATGTTGTTCTTGGGATGGAATACTTCAATTTGGCTCTCTTCTTCTAGCGGTCTCAAGGAATGCAAAGGAAATTCCATCTATTTCATAGATATGAACAAGGATTTGGGCATTTTTTATTTGGAGGATGGGAGCTTTGGTTCAATTTGGGGACTTGATGAGAAGCCTTTGTATTATAATTGTGAATTGGTTGTTCCCATTCTTCCATAGAAGGAAGACAGCATGACTTTTTAGTCCAATGTTTTTTTTTTTTCAGGGTAAATTTTTAAAATATTTTTTTATTTACACGCACATAATCCGTAGATGAAGATTAGTATTATCTAATTATATATATGTACACTATTTTTTCATTACATTCGGCGCAGTCTGCAAGTCTTGGGGGGTTTGCCATAACGAGATAATAATATTTCAAATTCCAACCCCACACTATTTTTTTTTTAATTCCCTATAAACCATCTTGGTCTAGATAATAATAATAAAAAATGATAAATTCAAATGGGATCATAATATTTCAAATTATTGTACGGAGATATTATGTGATAATGAGTGAAAAACTTAATTAATTTGTTATAACATTTAAGAGGGTACTCTCTGTTATCCCACCAAGATTCATTCTTTTTTTGAACGTCTTGTATAATTGTTAGTTTCTCATATAACAAAAGATTGATTTACCAAGCCAAAAAAAAAAACAGAGCAGAATGTTAAATATGTTTATTGATATTATCTAATTATAAAAATATATTTTTTATAGTCCGTTCTTATTCCAATTAAAAACAAAATCATCCATTTCATGTAACTATATAATAATTAGTTATGATTATTATCTAATTTAAAATATTTCAAAATTAGGTTTAATAATGAAAACAAAATAGAGAAACATGTAGTCAAGGTTATATAATAGATAGATTTTTCAACAAATAAATGGTATAGATTTATTATTGAAATATCAAATGAAATCTTCTTAAAATCACAAAAAATCCATGTGAAATATCAAATTTTGATAAAAAACAATTTAGATGATTTTTGTGTAAGTTAGGTAAGTTTTGGTGTAAAATTCATAAGAATTTTAAATATTCAAATTTTGAAATAAGCAAATTTTAGAAAGATATATTTTTTAAAATAGGTAAATTTTAAATTTGACAAATTTAAATTAATGTGAAACATCAAATGAAAAATCAAATGAAATAAATGGTATAGATTTATTGGAAATATCAAATGAAATATCTCACGACTACCAAATAAGGAATATAATTAGATTTGATTTGATTTGATATGAAATAATTAGAAGAATAAATCACATTATGATTTTTATCTAATTTAAAATATAGGTTTAGTAATGAAAACAAATTGAGAAACATGTAGTCGGTTATTTATATTATACCATATATATGTAGTCGGTTATATAATATTAGTATATATAATATAGGGATTTGAACAAATAAAATAAATGGTATATTGAATTGTTAGTTTGCAAAATAGATGGAGATAGATTGGTGCGATCTTCCGAAAGACATGTTATTCTCAATCGCGATGCGCATGGATCATCTCTCTGATTACGCTCGCTTCGGCGGCGTGTGCAAGTCATGGCGATCTGCCATCATCGATGGCAACACACGAACAACCCCCCTCCATCTTCGGCTCCCTTTTCTCTTGCTGTCTGACGTGACGGGAGACCACGCCCTCTACAGCCCCCTCGAGCGCAAGTTACACCCCATCAGACTCCCCGATCGACCACCATGTATGGAGAGATTCCTTGGATCCAGTGGCGGCTCCAGAAATTTTCATAGATGGGGTCATTAAAATAAATAAATTTCATAAATTTTTAAAAAACTAATCTCATCATATATTTATAAAAACACATAAAATTTTATTTCGAAAATATAACAATTTACATTAATAAAAGATAAATCACCAAAGAAAGGAGATCAATGATTTCTAATATATAAATTTTTATAATTGTCATCGATGAAATTTCATATTTTGGATTCATTGCATAATAATTTTATTAACAACGTTATCGAATATGTTTTTTTCAATGTATGTGATTAAACGATCATTCATCAACTAATCTCATATTCTATTATGTGATCGACGCGTCTCTGTCTGTGCGTAGGTGATCGACGAGTCCGTTAATAAGGGCGATTTTTTTTTAAAACGGAGCAGTGGTCCCACTATTTTTTTTATTGGAAGTGGGTGTATGATTTTTAATGGGTCTCTGGGCCGATTTGTTTTAAAGAAAATTTGATGGGATGCTGATTTGTTTTAAAAAAAGAAAAAGATATGCACAGCTCTCGTTGCAGCCCCAATTACAGTACATCCCTTTTTTTTAAAAAAAATCATACACTCACCTTTTGAAATGCACGTTGTTATATAAAATGAAGTATATACTGAAAAACATTAATGTATTTTTTTTCATAGTGAAAAAATGAAGAAAAAAAATTAGGTCATACACTATGATAAAACTTATAGTCCTATACACTATAATAATGCAAAAGAATTGTGTGTATGAGCTCTCTTAAAAAAAAATATAATGGGTCAATGTCAAACAAGAGGCTTATTTGTTTTTTTTTCAAAAAATTTGGTGGGGTCAATTGACCCCACCACTCACAACCTAGCGCCGCCCCTGCTTGGATCCTCATCAGACGGTTGGCTTTGCATGGTCGACGACGAAGACAACCTCTACCTACGCAACCCCTTCTTCTCTGGGGCCGTGATATTCCTCCCTCCCCCCAGGACCGATCTCATTTCCTATGTGTTCAAGGCTGTCTGGTCTGCGGAACCAACCGACCCCAACTGTATCATCGCCTTGCTCTTGGAAGTGGACTACCGCAAAATGGTGTACTATTGCAGGCCGGGAGATGCGCAGTGGACGGTGCTAAAGGCTTCATTGGAGTTCGTAAATGATGTCGTCTTCTTTAATGAGAATTTATATGTGGTGGATCGGAGGGCCGGGCGAGTAGTGGCTATGGATCTCCACCAAGGACGAGAGATGATGGTGGTGGATGCGCCAGATGGTTTTCTTCATTGGATGCATATGATGGGTAAGGGTAATTATATGCATCTTGCAGCAGGCCCATCGGGGCCGTTGTTGGTTTTGTGTCACCTGAAGAACAACTCGTTTGAGACAGAAAGATTTCAGTTGTTCGTATTGGATGGTACATTGAAAAAATGGGTGGAGACTAAGAGTTTGGATGAAGGGATGTTGTTCTTGGGATGGAATACCGCAATTTGGCTCTCTTCTTCTAGCGGTCTCAAGGAAAGCAAAGGGAATTCCATCTATTTCATAGACGAGAATAAGGATTTGGGCATTTTTTATTTGGATGACGGGACCTTTGGTTCAGTCTCTGGACTGCCTTCGGATTATAGTTATGAGTTGGCTGTTCCCATTCCATAGAAGAAGGAAAATAGCTAGCATGACTTTTCATGTATTCTTGTGATATGTGCATCACAATATTCTAATGTCAATCACAACAACTGAGGTACTAGAGAGCTAAGTTTTTAGTATCTTGTAATTCTACTAGAGAGCTAAGTTTTTAATATCTTGTAATTCTACTAGAGAGCTAAGTTTTTAATATCTTGTAATTGTACTGGATTTCCAAGGGCCACTTTTATTGACATTGAAAATCTCTTTTGACTTACCCGTGTGTAATTAGTCAAAACTAGGAGGATGTTTGGGGCCTGAAGTGACTCATGGGCTCGATATATTTATTGTTCCTTGCTTGAAGTGCTTTTCATGTATTGTTGTGATATGTGCATAAGATGTACATTCTAAAGAATGATTTTCACAAATCATGTTTGGCAGGCATGAGCCAGAAAAAGAATGCATTCAGGCTGATTAAATGAAAGCTTATCAATCAAATGATATCACAAAAATCATGGAACGACTGTAATTGAAAAGATGTTCGGCGTAAATGGTCTTCCGTTCATACAACTTCCACATCTCCCTTCCAAATATTCGATCAATATCAAGATTACTATGTCTATATTTCTCAGTCCTCTAAAATCACGCTCAATACTGGAGGTTTGTGATTTTTGACTCCATGTGGCACAGTAAGTTATGTGATGACATTCATATGTAAGAGTTTTTATTCAAGTGTAAGCACAAATTAGTGGTGTTTACAATCTCTTCTTCTTCTTTTGAAATATCTAGAACTAAACCAAGTTACATGGACAGTTGGGAAAACCACAAGTGAATTGATTCAGAAGAATAGCCCACAAATCTTTTAAGTCAGGTAAACCTGTTGTTTATAAGAATACCTGTGACACAAAATCAACTAACTTAAAAACAATTACATTTCACTCACTACACACCTTGAAATGGAAGGACGCACTGGCTTCATAGATAGGTAGGTTGGTTAATGAAATCGGTGATAATGGCATTCACCGGTATTGATTAGGTTTTGAAAATGAAGTGGGCTTCAATGATCTATGTCTCTACGTTTCTTAGGGTGCGTTTGGTTGCGCGATTGTGCAGTGTTTGCGATTGTAGGAAGCTGCATTTACAATCGTACAACCAAACAGTTTTGCAATCGCAGTTTTAAATCCAGCGATTACAGGCAAATAGTGTCTAAAACTGCGATTTCAAAAAGCTGAGAAAATGAGCTTCCTGCAGAATCAATTTTGCAATCGCAGATTCCTGCATAATCAGTTTTGCAATCGCGCAACCAAACACACCCTTAGTGACAAAGAGAGACCAGATTCGTTAAAAAAGATAGAGCTAGGACAAAATATTTCCTGATGTGACAGTGGCCCAACATATTCCACTGAATGAATAGGCTGGTATAAGCCTATACAATTTTATAGAGCGCAAACCAGTGACTCCATCCGAGCAGCCCACACATGTGCTAGAGTCTTGATAAAAGAATGAGTGCTGCTACACTCAGTCAAAAAAATCGACCAAAACTCAGTCTCCACGTCAGCCGATCCACGTGGAATTTGTTTTTTTAATGCCACGTCAGCGACCAAAAACAGCCCACAAAATTTTCCCCCCAAAAGTTCCCGCCCAATTTTTTGACTGCTACATTTTTTTCATCCATTCTTTCTCTTCCATCCATTTCATTTTTATTTACTATTTCTCTCTCTTTCTCTCTCTCTTCTCATTAGCAACCACAACAGAACCAGCCATAGCACTTCCATTACTGCAGCAAATATACCTCGTTTGTCATCACGAGACAAAAAGTAGGTATATGCCTCATTTGCATAAGATTTCAACATTTATTTGTCTTCATCTTTTGTTTCAAATGCTTTTTCATCGTTTGTGACATCCTTTTCGTCAGAGATAGCTATAAAGTTGATGACAAATTCAACTCTGTTCAACACTGTTCACCCATGGACAACATTTTCTCTTGCATTTTGGAGTGCGTACGTATGTACACATGTTCATAACGCATATAATTTCTTAAATGTCACAGGTAAATCGCATATTGTTACTTGAATGTAGTAATTTTTGCACGTTCGAATGAGGAAAATTGAGAAAGAAGAAGGATGAAACTGCTGTAGTAGCACAAACGAAAGTTCGTCTAAAGAGCAAAATGAATGTCTCACGATGCGAAATTGATGTAAACAGAATTAAAAGCATAAGTACCATTAAAGATTTGGTCTTCTCATATTGCATATGCTTTATGTAATAAAGCATATACCTTTTTCTGGGAAGCATATATCTTTTTTTGTGAAGCACATACTACCTTACTGGTGTTTATGCAATAACATTTCCTTCTTATATTTCAGAAAACACGGAAGACGAAAAAGTAGTAGGAGAGGCCTACCAAAACCCCCACGCCGCCATCACAATTACAAAGTTCATAGCACGACGTTTCGATGGGGGTCTCCGAGAGACCTCGTCACTGGTCTATCTAATGGTGGTGAAGAAGATGATTTAGATTGATTGAGGTTATGATGGGTCTTTTGTAGATGTGTTGCTGTTTTTTAGACAAATGAAGTTAAATTTTTTTTATCTGTGATTGTGATCAGTGTTTATTTTTTTTGCGTGTTGGCGTTCTTGCTGTTTGAATTTGCGTGTGATACGTGGGTTTTGTCATTCCATTGGATCTTTTTTGTTATTAGAGGAAAATAAAAATTAATGAAGTATATACCTGATCTAAGGAGGTATATACTTATATAAGGAGGTATATAACTCATTGGATGACAAATAAAATACTTGAGACTTGGGACTATAAAAATAATTCTATATAAAGTCGTTCTGCCTTAGGTAAAAAGAATATGCTTGAATTTGATATTAAAGTAAATATCAATGATAGTCTTGTGTGTAATGTTGAGGTGCTCTCTTAGGCTTTCAAATGCAGTCTGTTGCTAGCAAAATTCATCATCCATAAATCCAGCGTTAATCATAACACGCATATAAGTCATATCATCATTGGTGTTAAAATAACAACGAATATCAAGCATCCTTCAAGCAATCTAATGGTTTGTATGGATAATCTAATTGGACAAGCATACCAGCTAGACGAGGAATTTGACATATGGATGGCATCACGAATATAATATTTGTTAATTTTGTTATTTATAAAAGGTTAACTTATTGTTTCCAACATGACATACACATTTTTTCATTGCCTGACTTATCTAACCCATATTAACATGCCTACCTAGGCATCTTATGCATATACGTTACTTAACCAAGCATATACTTTATCTTAAAAAATATATAACACAACTAACGATTACATCACACAATAATTATTAAACAAAATAATCACACCACACAAATAATATAACACAACAAAAAATCATCACATATAAAACAGTCAAACAGTACAATTGTATAAGACAGCTAAAACATGGTTGAATAAACATCAACCAAAAGAGTACCATTTACTTGTTCAGATTTTACTAAATTCATCACTCATAAATCCAGTAATATTCATAGCACGCATATAAGTCATATCAACATTGGTGCTAAAATGAAAATGAGTATCAAGCATTCTGCAAGCAATCCAATGGCAGAGGATGACACCGAAATCATGCCCACCAGACTGTTGCGGAGAAAGGACATCATGAATGTGGGGCCACCCCTCTGCTTCCTTCCTCCGCTTCCTTTAACGTGGGGTCATCAAGTTATATATACAATCCAAATTAAAGTACATACTAGTATTAAGGAGGTATATACACGCATTGGTCACCATAGTTATTTTGCTTGATCCAAAAGTACATACTAATGTAACTATCTGGACACATACGTAAGGTAACAACGCATATACCTCACCCTCCAAAGCATATAACACAATCATCAAACTCAACGCACAAAATTTTTAAAACATATATATATGACAATACCTCAATAGCAATTTCATGATCACTAAACTAATATATTCATATTTAAAACATATACATGCGGAACATGTGAGAATTATTTATGATCAAAAGCTGATGAAGGAGATTTGCTTTCGCCCATCAAAGGTGTCCCGCGTACCGAAAGACAAAAAATGATCACCACATCCGACAGGGTGAACTGAAGTTCCCTCTCTTTGATGATAATTCTCTCCCGCACGGGGTTCCAGAAAGATAAAGTTGTCTCCAACAAGCACTTCTCCATCCTGAACGGAGGGATGTCGAGGAAACCCCTAAATAGAGTAGATTTAATGCTCTGCTCTGGATATCCAGTCTCCTTCATTATCTAGTCTCCTCTAGATAACTGCAAAAATGCCCTCAGCCCCATCATTTGAACCGTGTTGATGGAGACACATATATCTACATCGGTAATCACATACATGTTGTCAAATCCATCTCAAATTTCATGTGCATTAAATATAAATAAATAACAAATGAAAAAAGAAAATCAGTAATGTATAAATAATCCGTAAAGCGGTATATACTAGCCTAATATAAGTATATAGCAGTAAAAGATGGTATATGCTTAGTATATAACAACAATGTTATCTTTCAATATTGCATATTTATGAAACTATATGCTACCAAAATAAAATAAGAAAATAAAGAATCTCTATAAAAAATGAATTATGAAATCATATGCTAACAAAATAAAATAAGGAAAATAAAAATCTTTATAAAAAATACATTTTTGAAACCATATGATACCAAAAGAAATAAAGAAATAAAGAATCTCTGTGAAGAATGAATTATGAAATCATATGTTGACAAAAGAAAATAAGGAAAATAAGAATCTTTGTGAAAAATACCCTTTTGAAACCATATGCTACCAAAACAAAGTAAGAAAATAAAGAATTTCTGTGAAAAATGAATTATGAAATTATATGCTGACAAAAAAAATAAGAAAAATAAGAAGCTTTGTGAAAAATACCTTTTTGAAACCATATGCTACCAAAATAAAATAAGAAAATAAAGAATCTCTGTGAAAAATGATTATGAAATCATATGCTAACAAAAGAAAATAAGGAAAACAAGAATATCTGCAAAAAATAATTTATGAACCCATATGCTAACAAAAGAAAATAAGAAAACAACAATCAAAAGGGTGATGATGGTGAAGACGCAAAAAATCCAAGGTTCAAAGATGGTGAAGACGCAGCAGACGCCCCACACTTGCAAAACAGTGAAGATGCAAAAGAAATACGACACTTGTAGCGCCGATAGTAAGCCATAGATGAGATCAGAGAGGGTGAGTGAGATATGCGAAAGAAAGAGAGATAGAGAGAGGGAGAGATTTCGTTTTGTGGAAGACGAAAGGGTTTAGTCAAAGAGAGAGAGCATGTGAGTCATGTGGGATTAAAGAGGAGAGAGAACGAAGTTGTAATAATAGATGCTAAAAGCTTTTTGTTAGACCTCAGATAAGTTTATCCTCGGTAATCACGCCAGATATGTATGTTTCGTGGTATATACCAGATACTCGGTTGTATATACCATATCCATAAGAGCATGTTCAGTTTTTTTAGACTCCACGACGGTGCATTTCATATTTTTAGAAACATCAAATCAATTAGTCAAATCAATGACAGCGCTTCTTTTCGAGGGGATAAGCATTCAACGCTGAAGATTATTTTATTTAAAAAAATAAGAGTGGAATTTAATGCAGTGTCAGTGGGTACTTAAAAATGAATTTTGAAATTCAAAATTCGAACGGGCCCGCCTAAACAATTCCACATCAGCCGGGCTCGCCACGTTGGATTTGACGTGGGGTCTGAGTTTCTGACTGAGTTATAGTCGGAGTGTATCATTTTCCTAAAAGAATTGGTAATTTTGTGACTAATATACTTTTTTTTTTTTGGCATTTAGATAGAAGCTTTACAGTGCTGTTAATGGAGAATGGTATTCAACATATGAGAATCTGTTTGTTGGGGTCTCTCTGGCTTCTCAAACAAAGACAGATTAGATTTTCTTTTTTATTTAAAAAACAGGGCCTTCAGTCACTATAATCATCATGAGCAATAAAATCGGCGGTATGAATCCAAACGCAGAGTATAGGCTCTATCCGTTTCTTTCACTTCCTCTGGTTGTTTTGTGCAGGATCCACACTCGGGACGGAGGATTGGCATTAGTCGTAGAGTCGGCGGATTGTACTTCGTGGAGTATCTGCATCTCTTTGTTCCAGATCCCTCTGTCTTCCTTGGTAGCGTCACTTCTAATGTCGATTTGTGGTATAGAAGGTTAGGTCATGTCTCTGAGTCTTGCCTTAAAGGCCTTTTTGAGTCTGGTGTGTAAGGATCTACTTCTTTTTCTCCTTTTTCTGTGTGTTTGGGCTGTAAATTGGTCAAACTTGTGGCCCTACCTTTAGTTCTAGTAATAATCAGTCCACCAGTCCTTTTGAGTTAGTGCATTCTGACATTTGGGGTCCTACTCTCGTACATTCTATGAGTGGTTTTTCTTATTATATTAGCTTCATTGATGATTATTCTCATTTTACGTGGATTATTTACTACGTAATCACTCTGAGATTGCTCACATCTATGATGTTTTTATCACTATGATTCACACCCAAATTTCAGGCTCGCATCAAAACTTTTTGATCTGATTGTGCTAAGGAATATATCTCTTCTACAATGCGCTCTCTGATCCAATCTCATAGCACAATCTTTCAGCAGTCATGTCCCTACATTCATGAACAAGATGGTGTTGCAGAACATAAACATCGTCACATTCTTGAGACCACTCGCTCTTTTCTACTGTCATCGTCTGTTCCACATCATTTCTGGGCTGAGGCTGCCCTTCTTTCTGTTCATCTCATAAATATCACTCCCTCCACCGTTCTCTCTGACATGTCCCCTCATGAATGCCTCTATTTTTCCCGCCCCGACTACAGTCGTCTTTGAGTTTTCGGCTGTACGTACTATGTTCTTCTGCCTCCTCATGCTCATGACAAGCTTTCTGCTCAGTCAGTTCGATGTGTTTTCTTAGGGATAAGGGGTATCGTGGTTATGATCTCGTGGGTAATCATTTTTTTGTTCGCTCGTCATGTGTCCTTTATTGAGGATGTTCCCTATTTTTCATCCACGTCCCCTGAGCCCACTTCTCTTACGTCTCCTTCTGTTCAACCTTGTCATGTTATTGAGTCTTTTCCTCTTCCTGCATCATCTTCTGTGTCATTCCCGACTCCTAGTCCTCCCCTAGTTGTGCCCTCTCCGATCGAGTATGACTCTTTGTCTTTCTCTCCTTGTCCTACTGCAAATACTTCTCCTGGTGCTCCACCTCCTGCGCCTGATGCCCCTCTCCCAGCTGTGGATCCGAGTTGTGTTGCTCGCTATCCTTAGTGCGAGGGTCATTCGCCTGCCCGTTTCAGTTTTGATAGTAGACCCCCTGATCAGTTTGGTTTTACCACAGTGAGCTCTTATTCTCCACAACTTCAGGTCTTTCCTGCAGCTATTCATACACATCGGGAGCCTAGGTCTTATCAAGAGGTAGTTCAGCACCCTGAGTGGCAACAAGTCATGGATGAGGAGTTTCAAGCGTTTCAGGAGACTCATACGTGGGATATTGTTCCTCTTCCCATCGGTGTTGAGCCTATCAGTTGTAAATGGATTTTCAAGGTCAAACATCAACCTGATGGATCCATTGAACGACACAAGGCTCGTCTAGTTACTCACGGTTTCACGCAAGAGTATGAGATCGATTATGAGGAGACTTTCGCCCCTATTGCACAGATGACCACTGTTCACACACTTCTTATAGTTGCTGCGACTCGTCATTGGCCGCTCTTTCATATGGATGTGAAGAATGCCTTTCTTCACATGGATTTATCAAAGGTGGTCTACATGCAACCACCTCCTGGTCTTCGTACTCCTTCTCAGCATGTCTGTCGTCTCAGGCTTGCTACATATGGTCTTAAGCAGACTCCTCGTGCGTTGTTTGAGCGTTTTCGTAGTGTTATTCTATCAGCTGGTTTCGTTGAGAGCTCTCAGGATCACTCTTTGTTTGTGCGATCATCATCGCAGGGTCGGGTGATTCTATTTTTATATGTGGATGATATGATCATCACTGGTGACGACTCAGCTGGTATTACTCTTGTTCAGCGTTACCTCAGTAATCAGTTTTAAATGAAGGATCTCAGTACTCCTCGCTACTTTTTAGGGCTAGAGATTGCTCAAAGTAAGCGGAGGATTCTTCTCTCTCAGCAGAAGTACACAGCATATATTATTGATCGTACCGCTATATCTAACACTCGCAGTGCGAACACTCCACTTGAGCTTCATGTAAAGCTATGTCCTACTGATGGAGAGCTCCTTCCAGATCCTACACGATACAGACAGATCGTGGGTCAGCTAGTGTATTTTTGCATCACCAGACCTGATATTGCTCATGCAGTCAGCATCGTTAGTTAGTTCGTCTCCGCTCCTCGTTCGATTCACTATAGTGCTCTCATGAGGATCCTTATATATTTACGTGGGACTATTATCAGATCACTCTATCTATCATCATCTTCGTCTCTGGTTCTTCGAGCTTACACTGACACTAATTGGGCGGGAGATCCGACTACTCGTCGATCCACTACTGGTTTTTTCATATTTCTTGGAGACTCTCTTATTTCCTGGCGCAACAAGAAACAAGATGTTTCTCTTTTCAGCACAGAAGCCGAGTATCGAGATATGACCATCATGACCAAAGAGATCGTTCATCTTAGACGTCTCTTAGTCGATCTTGGAGTTGATGTTACAGGTCCTACTCCACTTTACTATGATAATCGGAGTGCTATTCAGATTGCTAGCAATCCAATTTTTCATGAGAGGACTAAGCATATTAAGATCGATTGTCATTTTGTCCGTCAGCACTTCCTTGCTCAGACACTGACGCTTCCGCACATTTTCTCTGCTGAGCAGATCGCAGACTTCTTTACAAAGTCTCATCAAGTTCTTAGATTTTTGTCTCTCATTCGCAAACTGACATTGTTTGATCCACCTTGAGTTTGAGCAGGGGTGTTAGATTACATATGTATTGTATTATTATTGTGTTACACGTGTATTAGGTCTTGTACTATTATATAAAGGGCTTAGTCCCTCTCTTAATGAATTAAGTCTCATTATTCTTTCTTCCTTAAAAGTCTAACAGGCTGATTGCTGCATCTTTAATATAACTTGGACAGTGCATTCTTCATTATGAAGTACGTTGAATTTCAAGTTCAAAGGCCTTTCCATGGGGTTCAATTTCACTCGAGAGGACATGAAAAGGATTATGAAAAGACAACAGATTTCATTAGGATAGGAAGACAACTTCATAATTCAAACAATGAATGTATCTGTTTTAATGAAATTTGATAATGTATTTATAATCACTTTGTCCCTGTTTGGATAGCGGAATTGAGTTATTCTTGATAGATAACTATGCGAGTATAGATAATAAATCTATAAGAATAAGAGATTTTATGTTTGGTTGTGTTTATTTTATTCTCATTGGAAAACGTAAGAATAAAGGTTGAGTTGTTTGATGATAAAGAATAAAATATAAATAAAGTATAAAAAGTTGATTTGCCATGTGGGCCCTTTGATGTATAAGAGGTGTTGATAAGTGATTTGATGTGATAAGGTGTAAAAAGTTGATTTGACATGTGGGCCCATGGGAATAGATAAAGTAAGTATAGCTTATCCTAGGAGTTACTTAGAATTGTTATACTCTCTTATACTCGTTTAAACTGACTTAGTAATATGAAGTTATACCCTGCAAATAAACAACTATTTTCTCTATCCATTCTTATACCACCCTTATACTACCCTTATAATCATTTATTTCATTTACCAAACGGGGGGTTTGTGTTTAATCATTTTGTATACATTGAATGCACTTACAGATGATCATGACAGTATGTACTGCCCATAAATATATTGTAATGATACTGAAAATGTGTTTATAACATTTTTTGTTGTATGCAATGTCACTCTGTGCGGACATGGCGCAGGGAAGAGGATACGGGGTGTGGAACCATCATGCACTTGTTCTGTCAATACCACTTCGCACAAGAGCTCTGGTGGGTCATGGGGTCCTTGGTTGCGCTGGCTCCTTTCAACTCTCTGTCGGGTATGTGGGCGGTTGACACCGAGCTCTGCCTAAGGTCTGCTTCGGGCCACCAGAAACTCATCTCGCGCTCAATCAGCCCGGCTTGCACGTGGGTGATTTGGTGCACCAGAAATGAGGCAGTGTTCAGGGGAGCGAGAACATACCCTGAGAATATGCGGTACACCGCACTAGCATTCATCAGATCATGGGCGCGTGAGCTGGCTGGCATGCGAGGAGCGCTGCTGTGCGATGGGGCGATCGAGGTGCTCACCTAGGCCTGTTCGGCGCCGGTCCGGGCGCGCTCCTTGGCGAAGGGTAAACAACGTGTCTATCCTTGTCGGGCGCGACCGTTACATTTTATTATTGTATTACGTTTAATGCATGCACTGCACTCTGTATCCTCTCACCCCCAATTCAGACATGTACTAATCTATTTTGTAATGAAAGCGATTGGTAGCGAGTGTCTACCTTTTTTCAAAAAAAAAAACATTTTTTGGTTGAACATTTTTTGTGTATATTGAATGTTTTCTGTAAGTAACTATTAAATATTTATAATGAGTGTATAATTTCTGTGTCTTTTACATTATATTTTTGTAATTTTGTCTGTAAAAGGTAGTTCATGTATTATGAAAAGTCACGGGTAAAAAAAATAGTGGCATAAAAAAAATAGGGCGATTGGCTTAATGATATTTGAGCAATTCACCAAAACAAAAAAAAAACAGATTTTAAGGTATAATTTCAATTTTTAAGTGGGTTTTCTCTAAAAAGAATATGAAGATGAAAGAATGCATAAACAGATACCCGTCCATTTTTGGGGAGTATTATTACCACCCCACTAGATATTAATCCCACCCCACATTAAATTATTAAATAATATTTTTTTAAGTTTATTAAAGAAACCAAATGTTAGACCTGTGTCATTTAGAGTCCTAATTTCGATCGGAGTCGCTAAAATTTTAATTTTTAGCTACCTTTTGGGGTTTAAGGACTCTGATTGAAGATATAACTGCATATTATGGGTCCTGGTACTGTTTAGTACTGCCCATAAAATTTTCGTTTAATTCCGATAACGTTTTTGGAATTATGCAGTTTCGGATTGATATTCGGATTTGATTTTATTAAAATCCAAGATGATGAGATAAAAATCCGATATTATTACGAGATGTCCAGTTTTGATATAGCTTCCATATAGAAGTGGAATTGGATCAACTGGATTCGTATATTAAAAGTTATGGGTATTTTTCCATGTATACCCCGAAGTTGAGAAAATCCAGGCTGCAGCCCTGTAAGATGTTTAGCCTAGATTTCGGAATAGGTCGAGGGGTTATTTGATCTAGGTGTAAACATGAAAGTTGTAGATAATCGTCTTATCTTTCAAATGCCACTGGAATCATGCAATTCGAAGCTGTATTGAGGAAGTTATGGCCGTTTAAGTGAAGGCTATCCGGAGATCTAGTGGTGCACGAGACTTAGCCACTAAGTCATTTCTTTTGATTTTGTGTATTAGTGGTGAGTGTAGCTTAAACTCACCCCATCCCTCACACAACCCACCTACCACTCTTTTGAGACTTAATTGCTCTCGTCGCTCTCATTTTGGTTTCTTTGGTCGGTGCTGCCATTGAAGAGAAACAGAGGACATGGAGGAGTGGTGGAGAGGGGAAGGCAGAGGAAGTGTGAAGGAAGTGAAGGCGGGCTTGGATTTCAATTTGGTTCCGGTTGACCTACCGACCTACCTAGGGATTCCCTATCGTGATGCCTCCCTTCACGGCGGCGGCGTTCGACAGGATTCTCGAATCGTCATCCCCTTCTCCGGATCCTCCATCGGCGGCGTCGAGAGCGAAGATGGAGAGTCGGAAGATCCACCGTCCGTCGCTTTACATGACTCCCGATGTGATGCCTCTCCCAGACTAGGGTACTCCGTGTTCCTTGTTTGGTTGTCGGGATATCCTATATCGGGACCTCATGGGGCCCTCCCAAGGTTCTTTTCCCAGCTAAGGAATACCATTGAAGCATCAAATTGATGATGGATTTTTCCTCACTTGGAAGGTGCGAGAGCGAGTGGTGAAGCATACGATCGGGATTGAATGCGTCCTTTTGCAGCTTAGTGGGCGATAGCTTATGGACTAGGGTTCCATAGCCATATCCGGAGTCGCTTCGATATATCATCGTGCGTTGTAGCGGTCCGGTAGAGGTCAGAGTCCTGTGAGGTGCTCCCTGGGACTATCCACGACGCTTGTTGGTGTGCCCATATAGCAGAGATAGTGGACATGGGAGGCTACCAGGTAGGGGCCACACCGGAAGAGTGCTACTGGATGACGTCGAGAGCTTGGACTCCCCGTGATGAATCTGCCCATTGAGTGCATGATGCTGGAGTTCCAATGAGTATAGTTGGGCGACCTATCGGTGACGGCATGTGAAGCACAGTTCGCGGTACTGTCGCGTTTTGCCCACATGGGTCGTAAATGAGGAGACGCGACGCTAAGCGTTCGTGATGGGACTCAACCGCCATATCAGGTAGATGACGTCGCTTAGGCGTTGTCGGGAATCGTCGACCTCCTATTGCGTGTCTTGCGGATTAAGTGCGGTCGAGCGGCTTACCCAGCGTGTAAGGGTCATCATGAGCGTCAGCCATGCTCAAGGAGCAGAATTTGGACTTAATCGCCCAAGGAATTATTTTGATCTCCCCTTTGGGGTTGAAGATCATGTACCCCTTGTCGCGAATTGATGATCTGTTTAGACCAGCTTTGGGAGCCAGTGTCTTTCTGTTGATCGATCTTCGCGCAGGGTACCCTATTTGGAGATCCGGGAGTTGGCATTCTTTAGTTGGCCTTTCGTGACCGTTTCAGGCACTACGAATTTTGTGTACTGCCGTCGGGGTAGACGAATGCGCCAGATGCCTACAATGATCTCAATTATGTTATTGGCCTCCGTGGGCTGTTCTGAGGTAGTTTTCGTTGAGGATGTTGGTTGGCATGCCCTCAGGCGAAGTGGTGGATCGTCGCGTTGGAATGCGTTCGTCCATCGGGATTCCTCAGTGGACGTGGGACTGAGTTATCATGGATTTTGTTGTGGGCTCACTAAAGTCACGTCGGGTCACGATGCCATCTGGGTGATCATTGACCGATTGACTAGGTCCACACTTTCCTCCCTATCCAACTGACTGAATCTCTGGACGCTTCGACACGGGTTTGAGCCTTCGCGATTGTTCGTCTTCATGGCACTCCGGTCGGTGCTATTTCGGGCTGAGACGCGTGGGTTACTTCGAGGTTCTGGCGCAGCCTTTGGCAGGCTTTTCGTGCGAGCCTCCCTTTTAAGCACAGCGTTTCGATACCGACGGAAAGCCAGGTAAGAGGACGATTTAGGCCTTGGAGGACATGCTATTTGCCTGCGTGCTCGACTTGGGGCAGTTGATTGAGGCACCACCCTTTGGGTAAGGGTCTGCCTGTGAGACGACTGCCATTCGAGCGCCCAGATGAAATGGAAAAAGGGGCACTCTACGGGCGCAGTTTTACACCTCCCCTGTGCTGGGAAGGTTGTAGAGCGCCTGTTGGAAGGGCCATAAGTCATTTTATTGACCTTGCGGTGGCCGAGATGGTTCGTGCGTGCATCTGCACCACCTAGAACCGTCAGAAGGGCTACACAAGTCATCGTCGCCAGGAGCCTACCTTCAGGTTCGGCGAACATGTTGGCATGAGGTGTCCCGGTTTAAGGGCATCCTCTGTTTCGACGTTCGGGGCGTGTTGCGTCGGCCTTCCATCGGATCGGTTTTCGTCCTGGAGTGGATTAGAGGAGGTGGCTGTCATGAAGCCTTGCCCCGTGGCTGACTCGTACCTGTGACGTCATCCAATGTCTCAGCTGAGACATTATGTCCACGATCATGCTCATGTCATTCCGTTCGAGCCGCTCATCCTCGAGCAGGATTGTCGTTCGGGGAGCAGTTGATCGAGACCATGGACCAATGTGAGAAGAGGCTCCGCATCAAGACCGTTCCGTTGGTTAAAGTGCGTGGTAGCACCAGTTGGGTGCCCGGACCACTTAGGAGCCAAGGGACTCTATGGGCGACACCTCTATATTCGGTCTTCCCTTTGGGTTTCCTTAAATTTCGAGGACTAAATTTCCTAAGGGGGGGAGAATGTTAGACCTGTGTCATTTAGAGTCCTAATTTCGATCGGAGTCGCTAAAATTTTAATTTTTAGCTACCTTTTGGGGTTTAAGGACTCTGATTGAAGATATAACTGCATATTATGGGTCCTGGTACTGTTTAGTACTGCCCATAAAATTTTCGTTTAATTCCGATAACGTTTTTGGAATTATGCAGTTTCGGATTGATATTCGGATTTGATTTTATTAAAATCCAAGATGATGAGATAAAAATCCGATATTATTACGAGATGTCCAGTTTTGATATAGCTTCCATATAGAAGTGGAATTGGATCAACTGGATTCGTATATTAAAAGTTATGGGTATTTTTCCATGTATACCCCGAAGTTGAGAAAATCCAGGCTGCAGCCCTGTAAGATGTTTAGCCTAGATTTCGGAATAGCTCGAGGGGTTATTTGATCTAGGTGTAAACATGAAAGTTGTAGATAATCGTCTTATCTTTCAAATGCCACTGGAATCATGCAATTCGGAGCTGTATTGAGGAAGTTATGGCCGTTTAAGTGAAGGCTATCCGGAGATCTAGCGGTGCACGAGACTTAGCCACTAAGTCATTTCTTTTGATTTTGTGTATTAGTGGTGAGTGTAGCTTAAACTCACCCCATCCCTCACACAACCCACCTACCACTCTTTTGAGACTTAATTGCTCTCGTCGCTCTCATTTTGGTTTCTTTGGTCGGTGCTGCCATTGAAGAGAAACAGAGGACATGGAGGAGTGGTGGAGAGGGGAAGGCAGAGGAAGTGTGAAGGAAGTGAAGGCGGGCTTGGATTTCAATTTGGTTCCGGTTGACCTACCGACCTACCTAGGGATTCCCTATCGTGATGCCTCCCTTCACGGCGGCGGCGTTCGACAGGATTCTCGAATCGTCATCCCCTTCTCCGGATCCTCCATCGGCGGCGTCGAGAGCGAAGATGGAGAGTCGGAAGATCCACCGTCCGTCGCTTTACATGACTCCCGATGTGATGCCTCTCCCAGACATCCCCTCCTCTCACTCCCCCTCGCCATACATCATCAAACACAAGCGCCGAGGGCCCCGCCTCCCCAAGAGCTTCTCCCACGGCGATGTCGAAACAGGGCCCCCGCCAGGGTCGTCAATGGTTTCCTCAATGAGTCCATCGGGACCTCTCCGTCCATCAACGAAGCATGTGTCGGTGATCCCGTCGATGGCGCGCGTGGAGGCTTCACTGGTGAGTCGGAGGCTGAAGCGAGTGGACTCCTCGAGGAGAAGAATCAAAATGATCGGTTGATTGTGGCCGTGAATGTGTTGGGCATGTTGCGGTGGGCGTGCGAATGTGGAGTTATATTTGCGGGCCGCGGCTGTGTGCGAGTGAGCGCGAAAGAGTGCGCGTGGGCTGCTGGGCCATGCAATGGACGTGATGTTGCATGCGTGACCATGTGCTATGTTCGAAAAGCTCCATTACCTTGTGTTGTGTATGTGTGCACGTCACCCGTTCGTGGATATGTGGTTGATGTATCACACGCTTGAGATCACAAGAGCGGCTTGCGGGGTTGCGGGCGTGCACTCGGCGTGCTCGCATGCGTGAGGAGAGTGTAGACAGCGTGCTTGCGGTGCTTAGATGCATTCGAAGTGTGCTTCGGGGTGTCGAGCAGCTTGTTATAGCCAAATGCAACCATTGGTCGAAGCTTGGCAGATTGGTTTCGTTCTTCGGATTCAAGTTGTCGCCCTCTTGTGTATCGCGAGCCGTGCGCTCGTTAGGTGAGTGGTTCGATCCAACACTTCGGGACGCGCTCGATGCACGTAGTCGTGCACCGCACGTCCTTGGGGCATCTTAACCCCTAAATATGCTAGATATTTGCATGTTAGGGTTGTATAGCTCGTATATTGTGTAGAACCCCCTATTCTACCCTATACTTGCTTATATATGCATTCATGTTTGAATAAATGTGTTTTCATGTGCCCCTTGTGTTTTGGGCATATATTTTCGAATGAGTGTATGGATGTATAGAATATGCATGCCTTAGGTAGTATTGTAATACTCCTCCCCTATATGAGTAATATCCAGCATGTCAAACCTTGGGTTAATAACCGAATGCGTGCTAATATTTTCCCTTATGATTAGACTGGAGGAATGGTGTAGTTGTTGCACCCATCTGTTGGGGCAAAACTATGACCAGCCTTTCCGGAGAGGATGAGACTTTCCCTCTCTCTCGCCCTCCCTCTTTGCGCAAACTGAGTAAGTAGATGTAGTTCCTACTAGACTCAGATGCGCTTGAGAAAATTAGCATGCACCTGTTAGTGCGCGAGATCGCGCTTGACCCTTTCCTCTCAAGTTGGTGATAACCAACGAATGCTATGATATATTTTGAGTGATTGTATGATTAACGGCCTTATAAGCATGTTTAAGTGGGTCATACCTTGTATGCATATGGTATGATTTGTTGTTTATGATGTAAATCCATGTTAGGGAGTACCCCTATAGTTATATATATATGTGTGTATGTTAACTAATTTGGCCTATCTGTAATAGGCAAGGGTATGACCCGCGGTCGGGTCGTACCATATTAGTTAAAGCGCTAGCGATGTAATCACCCCTTGCATCCGAGTGATGCATTCGTATCGAATTCTGAAGAATTCATCGTGGCATCGGCTTTGTTAAACCGATAGCTACGGCATTAACTTGGGCCTACCCGTGCTAGGCGTGTGTCTGAACCGCCTATTGGGTTATGCCCTGGCTTTTCTACATGAGTGTAGAGATAGTCCTCGCGTTCGAGTGACGCCTCCGTGTGGGAATACAAGAGTATTCGATATCATCGATATATGTGTGTAAGTACCAAGGGTAGTTGGCTTTCCCATAGGGTTCGCATTGCGAACGCAAGGTGCTTCCTCCTGATATCGTCATGAGTCGAAGCTACCCGACATAGAAGCTGTCCTGTAGGGTGCCACCACTTGTAGGTGCTACCGATGCGTACCGCGGTACACATCTAGGGAATGTACTGATCATGGAAGGCCGACAGGTAGAGGCTGCACGGGAGAGAGCTACCAAGTGATATTTCGGGCTTCAAGTCGTTCTCCCCTTCGTCGGATCCGTGTTGAAGCTGCCCGGCTCGTAGTTGTCCTGTGGGGTGCTCCCAGACGTATTTATGACACCTATTGGTGCGCCCATATGGTAGAGATAGCGGTCATGGAGAGGCTACCAGGTAGAGGCTCCCCGGGAGAGGGCTACCGGATGACGATGGGTGTAGAGCAACTGAGTTCGTTTCAAAAGTCCCTAGTCACCCCTCCGGGGGCTAGGGTGAGGATGAGTTGTTGTCACGTCGCCACGTGACCCAAATACCCATCGAGTATACTCTGGGTTTGTTACTTCTGACGCTTGAGGTATCGAAGTATATCTCTACCTCGTAGCAGATGGATGCGTTGTGTCTCGTTAACCAGTAACACGTGGTGTTATGGTTAACCCTCGTTTGTCCCCGGGTCTCTTTGGAGCTCCCCTTCAGGGTCGGGGCGATGAATGTATTAAGTCACGTCGCTACGTGACCCATTGGTTTGTTCACCCGTTCCCATATTGGTTGGGTCTGGTTAAGTATCGATGTTGAGAGATATCGATAACAACTATCTCTATGTAGATGATCACAATAGTGTTGTTTAGACCAGTAATTCCGCGTCTCCTTGACAAACGGTATGGTCTCTCCCCAAGAGTCCCAAGAGTCTCCCTTCGGGAGTGAGGGTGTGGGTGAGACGGGTTGCACCGCCGTGTGACCCTATTATCCATTGGGTTTCAACCCATGTCTTTCCTTGAAAGGAAATTGCCTTAACATTAAATTGTTATAGTGGTGTTCGGTTTCTGACCACTCACTGAGCTTGTAGCTCACCCCTCGCGTACTGTTTCTTTTACAGGGGCGTTGTTGGGCGTGGAGCTGGAGTTTTCCTATGGCGTGGTCTTGCGTGCGTGGAAACGTTCTGTCCGGCGGATTGGCGAGTGCGAGGCTGTCAGCAGTCCTAGAGTCTTGTGTATTGGTAATTCGTGCGTGTGGCACTTGTTGTATTTTATTGGCTAGACTTGGCTCTCACAGGACAGTGATTGTGTATTCGAGTCTGTAATAATATTTTTGGTTTACAGACTTATTGATAGTTTATGCTTCCGCTTTTCAGTTGTATTATCAGTTATCATTGCTTCATTAGCCTTGTGTATTGTTTATTGGAGTCGCTGTTGACCTCTTGTTTATGATAGCTGATATTATATTATTGCCACGTCTCGGGGACGGCCGCCCTGGGGCGTGACACCAAACCCACCCCTCCAAGCGCTTCGAGATCCGCAGCCCTCTCATGATCACCACCCTCAACGGCAGCCTCTCCGTCGTACGTTACATCCTCTCCTCCCCCTCCACCGCCGAAGTCGCATCCCTTCTCGTCAACGCGGTGGACTCTCACGGCAACCGTCCCGGTGACATCATCATGAGGACCCCGTACAACACAGCCTCTGTGAAAGCCTTGTGTTAGATTATATGTGTTATCTTATAATATGTGTAGTGCATTACACGTGTAACTCCTATTCATTTGTCTATATAAAGGGATTTAACCCTAAGCGGAATCTAAGGATTCCCATTATTCCATTCTCTCTTCGTAACATGGTATCAGAGCCACAACCTCACAAACCCTTTTTTTTTTTTGGAATCCTTCATTGCCGTCGTCGTCGTCGCCGTCACCGTCGTCGTCGTGCCGCCTCTGCCGCGCCGCATCGCCCAGCCGCACCCTGCCGCCGCCGTGCACCGCCCTGCCGTTGTCGCGCCCTTGCTGAACCGGGTTCTGTCGCACGCGCCCGGGAACTTGCCCGAGCGCCTGCCTTGCCGTGTCCGGGAACCTGCCCGAGCGCCTACCTGCCGCGCCCATGAACCTGCCCCGAGCGCCTGCCTGCCGCGCCCGGGAACCTGCCCGAGCGCCCCTGCCGCGCGCGCCCTGTCCGCGAGCGCCCCTGCTGCTGCCTGCGTGCGTCTCTGTCCGCGAGCGCCGCTGCCCGCGAGCCCCTGCTCGCACTCCTGAGAGTCTCGGGTAATCTGTCCGGAGCGCCCTGTCTGCGCGTCCCGGGATTCTCGGGATCGTGTCCACGAGCGCCAGCGCACGCGCGCCATCTCGTTCACGCGGTGTGCTAGCTGCGTCCCGGGATTCTCGGGATCGTGTCCGCGAGCGCCAGCTCATTCACGCGGTGTGCCAGCTTCACGCGTTTTTCCCAACGCGTCCCGGTATCTCGCGCGGTCAATTCCCAGGATCTCCCGGGTGACAACGCGTCATTGTTCCCTGTCTCCCGGGATCCTGTCCGGGTCTCGTCCCCCACACGCCCGGGTCTCGTCCCCAGCACGCACCAGGCCGCGCCACCAACAGCTGCTACCGCCAACCACTGCCGACCGTCAGCCACCACCGTCCGCCACCAGCAACCGCCACCGCCGGCCACCGTCAGCCGACCGCCGCCTCCGGCCAACGCTACTGCCGACCATCTCAGCCGCCGCCGGCCACCGCCTCTGCCAGCCGCCACCGCCGGCCACCGTCAGCCGACCGCCGCCTCCGGCCACCTCCGACCAACGCCACCGCCGGCCATCTCCGGCAGCCCTCTCATGATCACCACCCTCAACGGCAGCCTCTCCGTCGTACATTACATCCTCTCCTCCCCCTCCACCGCCGAAGTCGCATCCCTTCTCGTCAACGCGGTGGACTCTCACGGCAACCGTCCCGGTGACATCATCATGAGGACCCCGTACAACACAGCCTCTGTGAAAGCCTTGTGTTAGATTATATGTGTTATCTCATAATATGTGTAGTGCATTACACGTGTAACTCTTATTCATTTGTCTATATAAAAGGATTTAACCCTAAGTGGAATCTAAGGATTCCCATTATTCCATTCTCTCTTCGTAACATGGTATCAGAGCCACCACCTCACAAACCCTTTTTTTTTTTTTGGAATCCTTCATTGCCGTCGTCGTCGTCGCCGTCGTCGTGCCGCCTCTGCCGCGCCGCGCCGCCCAGCCGCACCCTGCCGCCACCGTGCACCGCCCTGCCGTTGTCGCGCCCCTGCTGCACCGGGTTCTGCCGCACGCGCCCGGGAACCTGCCCGAGCGCCCCTGCCGAGCGCGCCCTGTCCGCGAGCGCCCCTGCTGCTGCCCGCGTGCGTCTCTGTCCGCGAGCGCCGCTGCCCGCGAGCCCCTGCTCGCACTCCTGAGAGTCTCGGGAATCTGTCCGGAGCGCCCTGTCTACGCGTCCCGGGATTCTCGGGATCGTGTCCGCGAGCTCCAGCTCATTCACGCGGTGTGCCAGCTTCACGCGTTTTTCCCAACGCGTCCCGGTATCTCGCGCGGTCAATTCCCAGGATCTCCCGGGTGACAACGCGTCATTGTTCCCTGTCTCCCGGGATCCTGTCCGGGTCTCGTCCCCCACACGCCCGGGTCTCGTCCCCAGACGCACCAGGCCGCGCCACCAACAGCTGCTGCAGCCAACGACTGCCGACCGTCGGCCACCACCGTCCGCCACCGGCAACCGCCGCCGCCTCTGCCGGCCGCCACCGCCGGCCACCGTCAGCCGGCCACCGCCGCCGTCGGCCACCGCTACCGCCGGCCATCTCAGCCACCGCCACCGCCTCTGCCGGCCGCCACCGCCGGCCACCGTCAGCCGGCCACCGCCTCCGACCACCGCCACCGCCGGCCATCTCCGGCAGCCCTCTACCGCTTCCGGCCGCCTTCGGCACCTCTTTGAGACTCCACATCACTGAATCGATCATAACTTCCTCTCCGGAGTCCATTTTGTTCGATTTTTCGTGCTCTACGTCCTCGTTTGCTTCTGATCCTCATCCGAGGGGTTCTGCATAATGTCAGAAACCAACGACGCCACTAATCTTCCGTCACCCACTTCAAAGGTGGATGATCTCCCTCAGGCTTCTGCGGTATCTCATCTCTCCCAGGCTGCTACTCTCTCTCAGATGGCCTGTTTTGAGAATTTTCGAGACAATCTTCCAAACTCGACAGATTTTCCTCTCAGTTCTGCAGACGATTGGTCACCCTGGCACATTACAGTGCAAAGCGCTCTCGATCGTTGTGATCTTGTTGGATATATTGATGGTTTTACAGTGCAACCTTCTGATCGAGACCCGACATATATCACCTGGCTCACGCGAGATAGACGCGTCCGCTCTTATTTGATCAATTCTGTTGATCGTTCGATCCGCGCAGATCTCACTGGTTTCACGTCATCCGCTGCACTATGGACACATCTTTGTGATCGCTTTGTAGAGAAAAGCGGTTCTCGTGAATATCAACTTCTGATCGAGACCCAGACTGCTACTCAAGGTGATCTATCTGCTCAGACTTTATATGGTCGCATGAGGGCAAACTTCAGGGAGCTTCGTGCGCTTGAACCTGGACCGATGGTCACTCCCGTCGAGCGAGAAGCCTTTCGTGATCGTCGAGAGTTGTACCAGTATCTGATGGCTCTTCGTCCAGAGTTTTCCGCATTAGCCGGTCAACTCATACATCGGGATCCACTTCCTCGATTGGTTTCCGCTGTCGCTGAGGTTGTTGCTGAGGAGACTCGTCTTCGCACCATTGCTCTGCGCCGCTCCACTCCATCTTCCACTTATGAGGGTGTCTTGGCGGCTACTCCTACGTCTCTCCCACGTTCCTCTCGAAAGAATACTGTTTGTGCTCACTGCAAGAAGCCTGGACATCCGATCGTCGATTGTTGGAAGCTTCATCCTGAAAAGCGCTTTGGCCCTAAAGGGAGAGGACAACATCGCACCACTGCTCCCTTTACTTCTACTGCTGTTGCTACTGAAGCTCCGTCTTCCTACACAAATCAGCTTGGGCGTATCCGAGAGAGTCTCGATCAGCTAATCGTTCAGCAACCTCCTCCTGGTTCTTCTACTCCCTCTGCTTTCTCTACTACATCGGGTACTCCTGTTCATTGGATTTTTGATTCGGGTGCTTCACATCACATGACACCAGACAGTTCTATCCTCACTGCATGCTCACCAGCACCCCCACACCTACCCACGATTCACACTGCCGATGGCTCTCCCTTAGTCATCACGCAGTGTGGCTCGATCACTACCACCTCTGACTCTACAGGACGCCTTTCATTACCATTCGTTTCGCACGCTCCTGACCTTTGCATGAATCTTATATCTATTAGTCGTTTGTGTGATTCTGGTCTCACTGTTACCTTTACCACATCTGGTTGTCTTGTGCAGGATCCACAATCAGGGCAGAGGATTGGCGTTGGACGTAGGCTTGGTGGACTTTATTACGTGGAATATCTTCGTCTCCCTGTTCCTAATCCATCTGTCTTCTGTGGTAGCGTCACTTCTGATGTCGACTTGTGGCATCGAAGGTTAGGTCATGTGTCTGAGTCTCGTCTCAAAGAACTTTTTCAGTCTGGTGTCTTAGGTCGTGTTGCTTTTTCTCCACTTTCTATTTGCGAGGGCTGTAAATTAGCCAAACCTGTGGCTACTCCTTTTAGTCCTAGTAATAATCAGTCCTCTATTCCTTTTGAGCTTGTTCATTCTGACATTTGGGGTCCATCTCATGTAACCTCAAAGAGTGGTTTTTCTTATTATATTAGTTTTATTGATGACTACTCTCGTTTTACTTGGATTTATTTATTACGTCATCGTTCTGAGGTTTCCAAAATTTATGAGATTTTTACCAATATGCTTTATACTCAATTTCAAGCTCGTATCAAAACTTTTAGATCTGACTGTGCTCGAGAATACATCTCTTCTTCGATGCGTTCTCTTCTTCATTCTCATGGCACCCTCTTTCAACAATCATGCCCCTATACTCATGAGCAAAATGGGGTTGCTGAACGTAAACATCGTCATATTCTTGAGACGACGCGTTCTCTCTTACTTTCCTCTTCAGTCCCCAGTATATTCTGGGCTGAGGCTGCTCTTCTTTCTGTTCATCTTATCAATATTACCCCCTCATCTGTCCTCTCCGGGATGACTCCACATGAGCGTCTTTATTCTTCTCACCCTGATTATAGCAGACTTCGCACATTTGGTTGTACGTGCTTTGTGCTTCTCCCTCCTCATCAACGCACCAAGTTGACTGCTCGGTCAGTAAAGTGTGTATTCTTGGGAATTAGCTTCGAGCACAAGGGTTATCGCTGCTATGATCCTATTGGAGATCGTTTTTGGATCGCTCGTCATGTGTCCTTTGTCGAGGATGTTCCCTATTTTTCTTCCTCGTCTGCTTTGTCCTCTCCTCCTGTGCATCCTCCTGTTCAGGTCTCTCCTATTACGTCTCTTCCTTTTCCTAACCTACCTGTTACACTAGAGTCTGTTCCTACCCCTACGCCACAACCTAGCATTACTGCAGATGATCCACCCTCTCCTCCCAGTGTGTCTCCTGTTACCCCCACTGAAGATATTTCCTGGTCCTCTGATCCTCACGTCTGACGCACCTCCTCTTGCTGTGGATCCTCCTCCTTTGACTCGTTATCCTCAGCGTGCACGACACCCCCCTTCCCGATTCAGTTACGACTCGGGACCACCAGATCAGTTTGGTTTTGCTTCAGTGAGTACCTATTCTCCACAGTACCAGGCTTATCTCACCGCTATCCATGTCCATCGTGAGCCCAGATCCTATCGAGAGGCAGTTGAGTACCCTGAGTGGCAGCAGGCCATGAAAGAGGAGTTTCAGGCTTTTGAGCAGACACATACCTGGGATGTTGTTCCACTTCCGGATGGCATTTCACCTATCAGTTGCAAATGGATCTTCAAGATCAAACATCGACCTGATGGATCCATTGAACGACATAAGGCTCGTCTTGTTGCCAGGGGTTTCACACAGGAGTATGGCATTGACTATGAGGAGACATTCGCTCCCGTTGCTCAGATGACTACTGTCCGCACCCTTCTTGCAGTTGCTGCTGTTCGTCGCTGGCCTCTCTTTCAGATGGACGTGAAGAATGCCTTTCTTCATGGCGATTTATCTGAGGTTGTTTATATGCAGCCACCTCCAGGTCTCAGCACTCCTCCTCAGCACGTCTGTCGTCTTCGGAAGGCTATATATGGTCTCAAACAGGCTCCTCGTGCCTGGTTTGAGCGTTTTCGCAGCGTTATTCTGGCAGCTGGTTTTGTTGAGAGCTTTCAGGATCACTCTATGTTTGTGCGATCCTCATCGCAGGGCCGAGTTATCCTTCTTCTATATGTTGATGACATGATTATCACTGGCGATGACTCCACCGGTATTACTCTGGTCAAGAATCACCTCAGCCGACAGTTTCAGATGAAAGATCTCGGCACTCTTCGCTACTTCCTTGGTCTCGAGATTGCACAGAGTGATCGTGGGATTCTGCTCTCTCAACAGAAGTATACAGCTGACATTCTCGAGCGCGCTGCCCTCTCTGATACTCGTAGTGCAGATACTCCCCTCGAGCTTCATGTGAAGCTTCGTCCCACAGATGGTGAGCTTCTTCCAGACCCAACTCGGTACAGACAGATTGTTGGTCAACTTGTGTATCTTTGCATCACTAGACCTGACATAGCTCATGCCGTCAGTATTGTTAGTCAGTTTGTCTCAGCTCCTCGATCAGTGCATTATGGTGCTCTTATGCGTATTCTCAGATATTTACGCGGTACTATCACCAGATCGATCTATCTGTCATCATCTTCGCCTCTGGTTCTCAGGGCTTACACTGATGCTGATTGGGCTGGAGATCCGACCACCAGACGCTCCACCACTGGGTTCTGCATATTTCTTGGAGATTCCATCATTTCGTGGCGCAGCAAGAAACAGGAGGTTGTTTCACTATCCAGCACTGAGGCTGAGTATCGAGCCATGGCCATCACCACCAAGGAGATTGTTCATCTTAAACGTCTCTTGGTGGACCTAGGAGTTACTATGACTGGTCCTACTCCTCTTCATTGTGATAACCGCTCTGCCATTCAGATTGCCAGCAATCCGGTTTTTCACGAGAAGACCAAACACATTGAGATCGATTGTCACTTCGTTCGTCAGCAATTTCTTGCAGAGACATTATCGCTTCCGCACATCTCCTCTGCCGAGCAGCTTGCTGATTTCTTTACGAAGTCACATCCAGTTCCTCGATTTCAGTTTCTTTTTCGCAAACTCACTTTGTATAATCCACCGTGAGTTTGAGGGGGGCTGTTAGATTATATGTGTTATCTCATAATATGTGTAGTGCATTACACGTGTAACTCCTATTCATTTGTCTATATAAAGGGATTTAACCCTAAGTGGAATCTAAGATTCTCATTATTCTATTTTCTCTTCGTAACACCTTGGAATCTCTCCTGAAGAGCTCCCCAAACAAATCAGGGCCATAGGTGACGCCCGCCACTTCATCGACGGTGGCGGCGGAGGCAAAGAAGTACCTGGTGGATGGTGGACCTGTCTCTCCCGGACATAAAAGCATAAAGCGCAAGCATGACATTGTAAGAGACCGCGCTCCGTTTTGGCATCCGATCAAACAGTTCCCTCGCCGTTGAGACCTCCCCGGCCCGCGCATACCAGTCGACCACCGGATTCCAAGACATCACGTTCCTCTCTAGCATCCTCATAAAGAGCACAATAGCTTCCTCTAGTTCCCCGACTGCGGCGTATGTGACGACCATCGAATTCCAGCTCACTCTATCTCTGCGAGGCATTCCGTTGAATACCTTTCAAGCCTCATAAACCATGCCGTTCTTCACGTAGGCGTCGATCCAGGTGACGGCGGCGGAGGAGATGAGGCGAGGGGAGTCGATGCGGTCAAAGTCAAAGTACATGTAGATGAGCGATTTGCGGACGAAGAGATCAAAACCCAAGCCGGACTTCAAGGCTCGGGCTTGGGACTTCTCACCATCGCCGACAAGACGGAGGTCGGCGCAGGCTTTGGAGAGGAGGGGTTGAGTGAAGTGGTTGGGAGGGATCGATTGGGGGAGCATTTGATGGTAGTAGAAATAGAGGGCCTTGCGAGGGTCATCGGATCTGATGAGGGTTCAGATGATGGTGTCGCAGATTAAGGCATCGGGGGAGTCGAGGCGCGCCAAGATCGAGACGGTGCGGTTTACGAGGAGGGGAGATGAAGAGGAGCAGAGTTTCTTGATTTAACGCGGCCGGCAAAGAAGGGGTGGTGGAGGAGGCCGGAGAGGATGAGTTGGGCAGTGGGGGGCGGCGACGTCGCATGATTCGAGGGCGTGGATTTGGTTGGCAGAACGGAGGCGCTGATGCCGACATTAGCATGAAAGGCGACGGAGAGGCTGGCTCAATGGAGAAGAGAGAGAGAGAAGCATTTCGAAAATGTCTGGGGTGGGTTGCCATGAATATAATCACAAATATATTAGGGGGTGCGTTAGGAAAACTTAAAAATCTAATGGGGTGAGACAGAAAACGGGGTGGGTTGAGTATTTTGAGGGGTTTATTTAACCGCCACCTTCATTTTTTGCTTCCCGTGAGGCTTTAATGAGATCCCAGAGTTCCAGGTTATAATTCCAATTTGAGCACATATACATTTAGTCCGTTTTGTAACTTGTTTCAGAGTCCCTCACACTATGATAACATAATATATAGTACGTTATTATAGTGTATAAGTTTTTATCATAGTATATAACATTAAAAAAAAATTTCATTTTCTCAAAACGAGAAAAAAAATCTACTAATATATATCATTAACTGGAGACTCAGGCGACTGTACAATGGAAATGCCAACTCTATTAAAAATGTTCTAGTTAATGATGTTGATGGTTTTTATTTGATTATGTAGAAATGGAAGGAACCATATTGTTGTATTAAATCAATTTGAAAGCCTTTATGATTTGCACATCAATTAGTCTTAAACATATTACTTGATGTATAAAAGCCATTTCATTTATAAATATAAATGATTGTCATATGAGTTGTTTTCCATTGTTCTTATAAAATATTAGTCTCCAAACCCTTTGATGAAGATGAGGTAACTCTACGAACTTGTGCACCCCCTAACGGGGTGGTCGAGATGCATCCTCCCCAAAGGGGAGGTCACGGGTTCGAACCCGTCTTTATCCATAAAAAAAACTCTACAAACTTGTCAAGAGGTGATTGAGGTGATTAGATGAAAACGCTAGCTTTGCATGTTTTTGACATAAAGGTGGATCTTTCATCAATAGGATGTATGACAGATGTAACATATATTTGAGACAATCTCATCAGTCATCAAAAATTTGGCTTCAACTTAAAAGAGTGATCCTGCCCCTGTTTGTTTTGGGAATAACCCCCCGGATAAGGGATAAAAGGTGTTTGTTTACCCCGAATAATCTCTGATAAAGTATATCAGAATAAACTGTTGTAAAGTAGTATATGGATTCTAACCAATCCCTGAAATTAAAGTTATCTTAGGTTATTATGTGAACCCACTGTCAAATCAACTATTATCACATCTTATAAATCACCTGTGAAATCAACTATCATTATTTTAACATTTATAAATCATTATCCATACTTTATTCACCCAAACAACAAAACATTTATTCTTACGTTTACCCAGTGTTCCAAAAAGCGGTCCGTGCGGGCGCCTATGCGAGCGCCTATGCGGTTCGGTAACACTATTGAACCGATTCGGCCATAAACGGGGCATATGCGGGCAGAGCCCGCATAAACGGTGAAAAAGCGGCTAAGCGGCCGCCTAAACGGGTGCACGGGCTTAGACGGATAAATGAGAATTTTACATTTATACCCCCCTAAAAAAGTTAATTACATTTATACCCCTTAAAATTACATTTATACCCCTGTATCCGTCTGAAATTGCATCTATGCCCCTGTGTGACTATATCTGAAATTTTAATGGCTTAATATGATTACATTTCTTCAAATTTACCTTGTTATCTCTTATTTATATATCAACACTATATAATAATTTTTTATTAATAAAAAATTACATAACCGCATATACTCCCGCATGCCGCATATACTCTGTGCAGTACCCTACCCGCACGCAAACCGCATGCCGCATTTCAGAACACTGCGTTTATCAACGAAAATAATTCGAAACACAACCAAACACAAAATCATTTTATCTTTATTTATACTTAGGCTTAGATAAATGTATACCAAGAATAAAATATATCCAAACGGGGAAAAGACACTACAGAAACCAAATGAATTGATCGATCCTGTAATTCCAAAACAAGTGGGAGACACAACTAGCATAAATGACATGCATTGTTGTATGAGGTGTTTTGTCTTCAGTATACAATCTGTAACAAAACAGATTAATGTGTGTTTATGATGCAATGAGACTTTGTGCAGGTTTGGTATTGTCAAACTAAAAAGAATCAAATATTTATTCATCTTGGGACAAGTCCTTCGTAAACACATGATGCTCAAATCAAAATGCATTTAAAGAGAGCAAAAATCACATTTCAAAGAGGCCATAGAATGATATCCTTTCCTGATTCTTATAAATTAAAAACCACATGATGAGTATCTCAGAAGAGCCGTGCTATTGGTGGTGCATTTGTGGATGTTTGCATCCTCTTCACCGGAAAGCAAATGAACACTTACAACAGATGGTCCATGTTTTCTACAATCTCAGCGGTGATGACTCACTCTTACGCAGCAACTGCTGCGCCTTGTGGCTCCTCTATTCCTTGAATATTGGTAATTCTCAGCTTGGTCAATTCCTGAGATTGTGTGAATAATCGTGAATTAAGGCAAAGAAGGGTCATCTAGTACTTCTGATTATCTTTACTTTACCTGGCGATGCCCTTTAGTTCGACG
The DNA here is from genome assembly GCA_030737845.1 of Acorus calamus. Taxonomy (NCBI): domain Eukaryota; kingdom Viridiplantae; phylum Streptophyta; class Magnoliopsida; order Acorales; family Acoraceae; genus Acorus; species Acorus calamus. Next base: position 32,154,338 of record CM060858.1, on the reverse strand, counting down.
GTAATTTTTCCTTCTCTTCTTCTTAAATATAATGACCTTGCCATCTAAAGCCTGAAAAAAAGAATGAGCAGATACCATGTGTAAGTCCAAAATACCATAGTTATAGCATACAAGAGCATTAGTCAAAGCATCACATTGTAATTGTCAAGTGCTACACAGTATCCTAGATTCACAATTGAGAGTAGTTTTAAATGTTTTATATTCTACAAATCCACATAGACTTCAATTTTTTCGGTTAAAAAATAATAATAACAATAACAACAATAACAATAACAATAACAATAATAACAATAATCATCATCAAACCAGTACTCATTAAGATATGAACCATCAAATAAAAGTATCTGAGGTGACCATATTGGTTGAATATTAAGAATGGGCTTGAACCCACAACACGTGCAAATCTGCAATTGCTAATCTATGGGTCTGAGCTAAAATGGAAGTAGATATGTTGATGAAGAATGATAAATTAATGGGGAAAGAATTCAAGGTTTCTTACATGTTCTTCAACTACTGCATGAACAGCCACATCAGGCAATATCGGCCTGCCAATGATTGTCTGAGTTCTTGAACCAAGCATAAGAACCTTATTCAATATCAACTGCAAAATGTACGAAATCGTTATCAATATAAACAGCAAGTTCTAGATCAAAGAAGTATCTAGCCGTACAAAAATCATAAATATAGTAAAGAACAAAAGTTATCATCATAGATCAATCAAATATAAATGATAGTGTGATCAGCAAATGTAAAGGTTTGCTAAATATGATTCATTATCCCATAAAATGGTAGTTTAAATACATATATAAAGAATATATACACAAAACCAGAGGCTGGGCAGATGGTGTGAGAATATGGAGGAAGGAAGACAAAAACATGATCAAGATGTTATGAGCTATAAGACTAAAAGTATGAGACAATTGCATTTCCTGAGTCAGAGAGAATACAAGTCAAGGATTAAACTTAACTTCATGATTGCTGAATCAATTTGAATTCTACAAGACATTTGTTAGATTTGGAGAAAGGGTTCATTGTCTATTACGAGACATCCAAAAGGCTCTATAGTGTAGAGAATAAAATCCACCTTGAACGAATAAAGAATAACTACACCGGAATAAGTCAAGAAGAGGGGGAGTGTCGCACAAAGTTGGGTAATGCTTATCTCGAGGTATGTAGCCCACCTCGGACCAAGCCTCCAACAAATTACAAACATCCGAAGAAAAGAGCCCAACCGCTTTAGGTCTGGTGTGCTAGCATCCGAGTTGAGAATCAAGTGTATCTGATGGGGGGGAGGCCTAGTGCAGGTATACTCAAACCACTCCAGAAATATTGCAAATAAGTACATTAAAGTACACCGACTTATCCATAAAGACATGCCAGCTGTAGCCAGGTCATTCCAGCTGTAGCCAGGTCATTCCAGTTGGAGCCAGGTCATCTGGTTGACTCGGTCAAAAGAGAGAAAAAGGCATACATGTCATTCCATTACAAAAAGGTACACACATTTTTACACAAACTCCTATTCACTTGAATTCATAAATTCTCTAATTTTCATCTCTCCCTCTCCCTCTCTCCGATCTCATATTGACTTGAGCGTCGGAGGTTCCTTGGTCGACACCGCACCGGTGTGAAATCAAATAGTCAAAGCTGATGATGTGAAGTCACATCGCCAGCTCTTCTCAGATCGACTTCATACCTGTCCAAATCGAGTTCAAATTCGGCCCATACGAAAAGAAGAAGATTCACTCTCAACATACAGAAATAAAAGGTGAAAACTCAAAAAAGAAAAAGAAAGACACTAGAAATCCTAGATAAGAAAAATTGATAACCTAGAAACCAAAAATAAAGAAAAGAAGAAAATACTTCAGTACACTTACATTATGTCTCTTAAAAGCCACCGTCAATGATAATAATAATAATACTATGAAATGTAGATCTAGGATCCTTGAAGTGGTGGCTTGATAACATGTTAGTTTAAGGGAAAAGGTTCATTATCTATTATGAGAGTCAAATGGCTCTACTTACAGATGCAAAACATGAAACACCAAATAAGGAAAAGAAGGAAACTAGAAACTCTAAATAAGGAAAATTTTCTCCTTTTTTCTTCTGGAAATGTTGATGCCATGAAAATTTTCGGATAAAACATTTTGTGTATTATTTATTATGTCTTGGTTAACTTACCTGATTTTGAAATCAACAAATGTAAATGTTTAGATATTACTTCTGAACATACACCCCTTTCTGATTTTTTTGTTTGTTGGAGATACTTCAGGCTGTCAGGATTGCACCAGATCTGCCATACATGGTGAGGTGGGAACCCTATCCGAGTTGGGATATTCAGTCAAAAGAGGGTATGGGTATGATTGGCTTAGGACAAACACAGGGACTCTTGGAGAAAATGAAAAAGAAAACAAAAAAAATTTTGGGGTTACAGTGCCCCTCAAGGTCCAAGATTTCTTGTGACTTATGTAACAAGACAGGATCCTCACGAGGGCTTATCGCGTGAGGTGGGTGATCGAGGAGCATCTATGCAAAGGGATGATGGAGACTACGGTGCATTTGTTCTATGAGTGCCCGATAGCGATGGAGTTATGGCGGAGACTTCGTCAAGCGACAAAGTTCTAAAAAACTGGGTACCTGACAAACATTGAGGAGATGTGGCGAGAGGGGAAGAAACTTAAACCAATAGGGATAGAAACAAAAAGGAGAAGATTTCATAAGCTTTTGTTTCGGGGCAGTGTGGCTCACTAGAAATTAAGACATCTTCAAGAGGTCCACCCCTATTGCAGAAGGAATTTGGGAGAACGCTCAGAACTTCATTTCAGGTTGGGGAGATGCATCACCGAGGCATAGAGAGTGGCATTTGTAGAGGATGTTTTATCAATAAAGAAGTGAGTGGTCTGTGAGAGAATTTTGTCCTTGTCTCAAGTGATAGTGCTCTCTACTACTGCCTGGAGTAGGGACAGTTATTGGTTTTTTTTTTTTAATAAATTGACTCATTCCTGATTAAGGAATCGCGTTAGCTAGTCTACCTTTTCCTTCGAAAAAAATTAAAAAACATTCTGATGCATAAAAACATAGTCATCAATAAAGCAACAAAAACAACATGGGCACAAACATGGGTGTCATTCTCTAACATGGTTGCAAGGTGTAAGGGCTGAAGGTGAAGGGGCTCTTAGGATTCTCATGAAATGTTTTTTTTTTAACAAGACACTAAGCCCCCGTTTGGATACGGTATAAGAGCCGGATAAACCCGGATAACCCAGGATAGGAAAAATTGTGTGTTTGTTTATCCCGGATAACCCCGAATAAAGTATGCCAGAATAAACTCTGATAAAGTGGTATATGGATTCCAATCAACCCCTAGAATTAAAGTTATCCAAGGCTATTCCACCCAAAGAATATGTAGGCTCACTGTCAAATCAACTGTCATTACCTCTTATAAATCACATGTCAAATCAACTATCATTATTTTTTACTTTTTCTAAATCATTATCCATACTTTATTCACATTTTACCCAAACAACAAAACATTTATTCTTACGTTTACCAACGAGAATAATTCAAAACACAACCAAACACAAAATCACTTTATCCCTATTTATACTCACTTATGCTTGGATAAATCTATACCCTAGAATAAAACTTATCCCCGTTCCAAACGGGGGCTAAACCAACCAGGAGACTACCCAATTTGGGGAAAGGCATATGGGCCATGGGTAAAGGGCGACAAATGTGATATAAACCTCATTCATTTGGGCTGATTTGGATATGTCCTGATTTCTCAACCCCCATCAAGCAAGAAACACGGAGTGAATTAGCTCTACCAGCAATTTTATTTTAATAAAAACGATAGGCATGCGACTCGAATTTATTAATTGGAAATGAATGCCCGAAAAACAGCAAAACAAAGTAAAAACCTCTCCACCAGAGCACACAACAGTAGAAAGGAAATCTACTGAGGGGTTGCCACTACTTACAACTCCCCACTACAACTCAAATACAATCCCATCCACCCCCCCCCCCCCCAAAAAAAATAAAAAGTACAACACTCTACTTGCACCAGCACAAAAATGACCCCAATTTTTACAAATCTGATCATATCTTTACATAAGGCAATGCACCCTTAAAACCACTTGATTGTGCATAAGCCGTAAGCCAAATAGAACACACCACTACCAATACAAGAGAACTTCACTTTTGGACTCCTATCCCTACTCTTTAATAGACTCCTTAGAGCCTCCCACATGCCCTCATCATCATCCCAATCACGTCCTTAAGGAAGCCCCATGTATGACGCGCACACAGGCATAAAACAAAGAGGTGCTCCAAGGTTTTGTTCTGCTTCTTGCACGACAAGCATACTAAATCTTTACCTGAGGCCCACTTCATTGTAGGTGCTGGTGAATGTTTTATTCTGATACATCAGCCACAAAAACGATTTCACTTTTAAAGGGACCCAAAACCACCCTTGAATTTTGCGATTTCACTATGATAATCTCACGCTTCCTTCTCCACCACATGTACCACCGCCACGCCGTGAACCCCACACTACGCTGTGGCAACCATATTACCCTGTCAGGCTCATCCACCTGCAAATCCACCTCCCATAGCTCCAACAGTAGAGCTGCAAAGCCCTCTCAGATTCCTCCTCCTCTAGATATCCCATTGCCCGCTTTCCCCTCCGCTTTCCCAGAGCTCTAATAGTAGTTGATATCTCTTGAAAGAACTCTATGGCACCCCAATCAAGGTTGTCCCCTGTCAAATAGCCACATGATTCCAAAAAGTCCATAGGCCACGTACAAATAATCCATTCCCTAAATTGTGATATCAATTGTTATTTCATCTATATTTAAACCTGGCTCCTGTCAAACTTTTGTTGGTTCCAAAATTTCTACCTTTTGCTGAACGAACATCTCAGCATCCTGATTTCCATTTGCATATCATATTCTTATCTCCTACTGCAGATAACAAAAAGTATTTCAGCAGAGCCAACTAGAATCCAACAGCCTTTTGAGTCCTCAGACCAAATGTTTTATATGATGCAGTCTTAGATAATCACTACACAAGCTTCAAAGAAGCATATTTACCCAATCTCATAAAGGATTCAGATAGCCATAAAAAAAAAAAGGAACATTCAATTGCTTACCTTGTCATTCACCTCACAGAATTTCAGCCTCTCCGTATAAATCGCATCCCCATTGCTTACCTTGAATTGATGTGAACCAATCTAAACCAAAAACAAACAACAACAACATTAGACCCGCAAAAAGGAACTTAAAACAACAACACAATCAGGGTTCCAAGATTCAAAGAAGAAGCACTGATCAAGTGATCATACGCTAACGAACCTGAACAACAGCGAAAACCGGCTCATACGGGACAAATGGCTGTTCCGAAGGATCGAGAGGTCCAACCACTTTGTACCCTATCTCCGTCGCCGCCGCCTCTCTCATCAATCTCCTCCGATCAGGGAAGCCATCCGCGGCGCCCGAGACTTCACCCTCCTCGTCTCCATCGTCGCTCTCTTCTCTGTCTCCTTCTTCATCGTCCGAGGAAGCACTCGTAGTAGAGGAGAATCCCCGGACGACCTCGAAACGGAGCCGATCGAACCGTTCAAGCTGGCGTGGTCGGATGGGGGAAGTGAAATTAGAATTTTTAAGGAGGGGAGGGAAGCTGGGGGCAGGAGTCGGGGTTTTGAAGGTCGGAGAGAGGAGGAGGGAGCGGCAATGGCGGGTTAGGGCACCGAAGCAGCGACGGCTCGCCATTTTTTCGTCGAGAGTCACCCTCTGTGTGTGTTTTTTTTTTTTCGCCGGAAAGGGTTTTAGTGGGAATTTTGACTGATGGGAGGTCCAGCTGACGGGGATGATGATAACCGTCTGATTGATGTAGCTTGGTTGGAGCTCCCTTATTTTGAGATGTGATCTTAGTCGTACTCGATACTAAAGTTATCACAGATATTTACATGTTTTTTTCTATTATGATTTATGAGCATAATAAAATAATTTATTCAATTCAATAATTTTTTTTATTAAAACATATATATATTATTAGATGAGATTTATTATCTTTAAATATTCAAATATGTGATGCATTGTTCCTAGCATCAATTCTTTTATTATTATAATATATATATTGTGTGAGATAGTTTTTTACTTAGTTGAATGAATGAGATGTAAGGCGCGAGAAACTACCCAGATCTCTTTTAAGGGTGAAGATGCAGAAGCACCAAATGTGATACGGTACTTGGTTCCCTCTCCATTTTTGGAACCTCATATTTGAGGTGTGATATAAAGTTATTCGCTTTTAATAATTATATTATGATAAATAACAATTCATATAAATAAGCAAATTTGTGTTTGATTGCATTTTCTATTGTTTTCATTGGAAAATGTAAAAGTTTTTTTTTTGTTTGGTTCATCTTTGATCAAGTGAGAATAAGTTGTAGATAAGAGATTGATAATAATTTATAACTTTTTAAATGACAATTATATCCCTGCATAAATTATTTGAGGTTTGAGAATAAGTGTGACATAGAGTTATTTGCCACTGATAATTATACCGGGATAGATAATAATTTATGCACAATAAACCAATTTGTGTTTGGTTGCATTTTCTATTATTTTCATTAAAAAATATAAATAAAAAATTTGTTATTTAGTTCACATTTGATAAAGTGAGAATAAGTTGTAGATAAAAGATAAAAAATAGTTTGACTTTTTAAATGACAATTAACTCCTGCATAAATTGTTAGAGGTTTGAGAATAAATGATGTGTACGTAATATGATAGATATGATAGTTTTTAAATATGTTTGGGAGTGTTGAATGAAATAAAAAAAAAATTAAATGACACAAAATGGTAATTTTATCAAGTGGATAAATAAGCTTTGATAAACATTTCTAACACCTCTCTAGAATAATCAGATTTTATCCTAGTTTGTTCAGGCATAGTTTTCAAGGTTTATTCCTACAAAACAATTCTTTATTCTCTTGTATTCCCCCCTTATTCTAGGTTTACGCTTCACCCCAAACGGGGGTAAGGGAATGAGGAGTCTACAATTCATTTGTAAAATGATAATGTTACATAGTCTTTTTTCAGCCTCAATTCCAGTCTACGTGTTTTGAATTTTTAAAAATAGCATACCTCATCTAATGAGTTATATATTTTTATAAAAAAATGAAACATATGCTCAAATAAATTACATGGATGCATTTATAAAAAATATAAAAAAAATTTATCAATGCATATACCTCATTAATGTGAGTATATGCTTTGATAATTTTGTATCGACCCCTATGAGATTGAATTGGGGCTAAAAAAAATTGGGTGTAACAACACTCTTTGTAAAATCATGTTAGGGTCCATTTGTTTCCATATAAAACTTATGTATATATGTAACAAGTTTTTGAAAAAATTAGTTACACAGATCAGTTTGGATGCATCTGAAAACATGGTCAACAGAAAAAGCAAATCATTGACCACCCAAAAATCCTGATTTTGAGTTACGAAGTGGAGGGTAGGTACGCCGTTTTCCATGGAATGAGAAATCCTTAAAATCTCTCCATCCTCTTTTTCTTTTTTTCTTCTACCTTATTTTCTATTCCATTTGGCTTGGGTTACTACTTCAAAAAAAAGGTATATCATTAATTTTATTTATTTTTTTTTCAATTGTATTGTGAAATTAATTTTTATGTTTGTGAATTCATGTTTGGTGTTGAAAAAAAATAATTCTAAAACAAAAATTTATATCATATTTTGGTGTTTGTAAATTTATAAAACATATTTGAAATTTCATATTTAAAATTAATTTTTTAGGATAAGCCATATATTGGATTATTTATATCAGATTCATTTAAAGCCCCACAATCCTCAAAATATCTATTTTAATAAATTTTGAAATCAAATAATATATTTTTTTCTATATGATATCATGTACAACGAGCTTAATATGATATTAAAATCATAATCTTCTTAAGATTTTGGATAATAAAAAAAAGGATCTTACATTTTTTCAAACGAGATTTTTGTTTTAGAATTATTTTTTTTCAACACCAAACATGAATTCACAAACATAAAAATTTATTTCACAATACAATTGAAAAAATAAATAAATAAAATTAATGATGTACCTTTTTTTTGAAGCAGTAACCCAAGCCAAATGGAATAGAAAATAAGGCATAAGAAAAAAAATGAAGAAGATGGAGAGATTTTAAGGATTTCTCATTCCACGGAAAACGGCGTACCTACCCTTCACTTCATAACTCAAAATCGGGATTTTGGAGTGATCAATGATTTACTTTTTCTGTTGAACATGTTTTCAAATGCATCCAAACATATCTATGTAACTAATTTTCCCGAAAACTTGTTACATGTAGAAGTTTTACATGAAAAACAACTGGACCCTTAGCCGCATTTATTGATTTGGTCAATTGTGACTGTTAAGCGTCAACTAGGCCATTAACATATGTATGACAATTGTCACCAATTATTCACTTTTGATTGATACGCTTGGTTGTCACGTGAGTCCCTACCTCCTCTTCGTGTGAGGGGTGACATATTTGTCCTCATACCATCCTCAGATGAGGTTTATCCTCGGACATAGTTTATCGTCGAATAGTCTATTCTCAAGCGATAAAAGTCATTGGCTTTGAATGTCGATATTTCTCTAATTAAGGACACATGTCGCTCATCAGAGGAGGTTTTATTTTTTTTCCTCCACATATCAATCACCTTTTTCCCTTTAATATCATGCAAGAGCATGATGTATTTTATTACTTATGATATTAGTTATTTTGCAAGATTCACGTACTTATGATATTTTATTTCGCAGAAGTTATGATATGATTTCATGCATGCAACCATTATTGAAATATTGATATACATTACGTCGTTGTGGTATAGTGGTCTAAGAAATGTAGAAAGAACTCAAATCTACGGGGTTATATTACTGTGACTCGACCACAAAAAAGTCTCATGAATTATGTGGTCATGCAAACGAGCATGTGTGCTCATTGTATTCATATGCATCATTTTAGTTAAGTAGGCTTAGGTGGTAGAATATATGTATTTGCATGTTTGCACAGCAATATTCAAATACTTTATATTCAAGGATATGTTTTGAAATGTTTTCATGATCATACATGTATGTTCTTTATTCTCGTTTATAATTTGATGTATGAAATATATCATTGTGATATGACAAGTCTATTTAATGAGTGCATTTGTTAATACCTCTAGTTCTTTATATGTCCCACATGTCATCAAGCATATACATCCATATGTGGTTAAACAAACATATCTTACAATAAAATTAAAATTATAGTTTGAAGTAAAAAATAATTAAAATATTAATAACAAATCAATATGTCTAAAAGCATTTTTTTTTTATGATTCTAGCCAATTTAAGTAGTTCGTTTGGCTAGTTTGATTGAAATAGGATGGAACTCATGGGGTTTGTTCGGGTTTTAGAATAATCAACCCAACCAACAAAGTAAGTTGTTCAACCCCAACCAACTCAATTGAGGGATTCAATCCGAACCCAATCCAATCTCAAGCCACATATTCAAGTCGAGTTTAGGTTGGACCTGAGATCAGGTTGGGTTTGGATCATGCTCGAGTTGAATTTGAGTTTAACTTTTGAATAAATGAATGATCATAAAAATATTTACAATTTATGTAAAGAGAGGTCCCATTTTGGTATGATTACTATGCCTCCTTGATCAACCTCGCCTCCCACTACTCCCTCCTTCTATGCTTCATTGTGGCATCCCTCCTTTGGCTCTCCCCATGACCACTCTAATCAGACCCTCTTGAAGTTAAACTCACTCATAATTGAAAACCCCAACTTGAACATATCTATAAGTCGGGGTAGATCAGGTTCATCTCACTCAAGTTGGACTGCTGGTAAAAAATGGTCCAATCAAGCAAAAATAACTAGTCTGATAATCATAATTTCTACGACAAATGTTGTTGTACACAATCCTTATTCACATCCCCAATGCGATCATGTATCTTCAACAAGATATCGTTATACGAAACATGCTTTTAAATTTTTTATAAGCATGTCATTATGATTAATTAAAATATATATTTCAATTTTTTAGCATATATTTTTCATTATATGAATTATACACATTAAAAGAAAATTAAGGATTATTTACATAAATGTCCTGAGAATCTCTATTTTGTCACATCCCTGTTAAAACTCCATTTTCAACAATACCCTTCAAAAGGGTTTAAGTTGTGTGAAGGCATTTTCAACAATACCCCATATGCAGTTGTGAACAACTTGAATTTTTGAGGGGTATTGTTGAAAATATATTTTACACGTGAATAAATATTTTGATAAAATATGATTTATTTAGGGTTATTTTATGCAAATAACCCGAAAAAACACATCGGACTGATTGTTGTGCTGTCCTGGAATTATCAATTATATATTTCACTATCCTAATATATATTTTATTATAAAGAACTTTAAAAATATGTATTTAATTTGTCTGAATATGTAAATAATATATTGTAAAAATTTAAATATATATTTTAAAAAATCATTACATGCATAGACCATAAATGAGACATGAATTTATTATTTGGGATGTAACATTATCAATGGAGGGAGACGACTCAGCTCACAAGGCGAAAGAAGTAAAGCGACAAAGATTTCTTAATCTTTTGTTCCTACGATGGTTTGGTCGATTTGATTGGCTCGAAATGAGGCTATCTTCAAGGGTCAATTACCATATCCAGAAAATATATGGGAGGAGGTGATTGCTTGTATTTGTAATTGGGGACATTTCTGCACGATGGCAACCTCGGTAAGGCTAGTAAGGGGTAAGATAGAAATCCAGGAGTAGTCCTCACAAGTGAATCATGGGTCGTTTTGTAGTAGAGTCCTCTTTTACTAGAAAAATCACCTTTCATGTTTTATCTTCATGTACATTTACTTTTCAAGTCTTTCATTTTGTTTGGGCATCATTTTACAATTATATATAATTGAAGGCTGACTGCCTACCGTTTAGATAAAAAAAACATTATCAATGGAAAATGTTACATTCACTCTCTTTTACTATCCAAAATACAAACCAAACTTATTTTCATTTTTTTAAATAAGAAACACTATCTAATAATGTATATATTTTTTATAAAAAAAAAATATATCACTATATTTTGAGTCGAATTGACCCATTTCTAATGAGTAAGAAAAAATGAAAATGGGATTGGGTTTAGGTCCAACAGACGTTGGACAATTTGATTATCCAACGCGTTTGTGACCGTCCGATCTTTTCATTTTGTTGTGATTAAGATACTTTATAAGATTTCAAAACTAAATTTAGAATGCAATTAAATTATAAACCTTCTTTCTTAAGATTCAATTAATTTGTATATCTTAAAATGATAAAATGGGATGGTCACGAATGCGTTGGACAATCAAATTGTCAACATCTATTGGACCTAATCCCATTCAGAAAAAATTTAACAAGATATATACATCATCTAACAATATATATATTTTACTGAGTTATAATGAAGTATATAAGACTATATTTTATATTTTAAACGGCAAGTGTGACAACACCTCATAATTTGTTTCCTCTTTTTTACAACACGGGTTTCTTCATAATATTCCACTTATTTGTGGAGTTAAAAGGAAAAGAGAAAAACTAAAGCCTAAAGCTTCCTAGGGTTTCAAGGCGGCATCTTCACGTCGGAGCCGTCAAGCGTACGCAAAAGCGAGGGTTTTGATCTCTCTCTCTCCTCCCCTCTTCGTCTTCTCTGAATCCTTTTCAGGATTGTTAGAGCGTCGATCTCTTGATCCGATCCTTCATCGAAAGCGATGGCGGAACGGCTGACGAGGATCGCCATCGTGAGCTCGGATCGATGCAAGCCAAAGAAGTGCCGCCAGGAGTGTAAGAAGAGCTGTCCCGTCGTCAAAACAGGTTCCTTTGTCTCTTCCCCCACTTTAGAACCCCAACTAAAGATTGATTTTTTTCCGCTTTCGATATCTGTCGATTTTTCATGGTGACTGCTTCAAAGATTGGTTTGATGGGCGAAAATTCGAGTCTTGATTGTGATTATTTTATTTTGAAAAACATGGCCTGTCTCGAATTATTAATATGATGTATTCGTTTTTTGATAATTTTCTTGTATGCTGAAAGATATGATATTTGTGAATTATTGGAATGAAAAAAATGTGATTTTGGAGGAGAAGGAAACGATTAGATTCATAATTGTAAGCTTTTATGATAAATACATGCAGTGGCGAGTTTGCTTAATTTGGGATTAAATGTTTTATATTGCTTACGGGTTAAAGATGTCTGTCAATCTTCTTAGACAATTGTTGTAGAGATTTTGTCCTGTGTCTTGACCTTGTCCTCTCAGTGTTGCATACATATGAATATGATCAGATTGAAAGATAATATATTTCTATAGATCACCTGAAGAAGAGAAAATACATGCGTTTACTGTACCCTTATGTTTATAATGGTTTTGAATTTTGACCATTCTCTGTTGTTTTGATGGAAATATGTAATGGATCTCGTGGGTTGTATATCAATGCTATGCTACTTAACCCGTGGACTGTTTGACAGCACTGAAATTTTCTTACTTTACTTTTAAAACCGGTCAGCAATGTGAGGAACCTGTCAGCAATGTGAGGAACCTGTACCAGTGTTCCGCGGGCTATTTGCGCGCTATATGAGTCCTGGTCATTGCTTCGATGAATGCTTCTGGGGTGCAATGCTTAAGCAAGTTTTTTTTGGATCTTTGAATAATAGAAGGTTTTTGGTTTTTTGTAGTAATCATTGAATCACTTGCTCAATTGTCACTGTGCATTACCCTCAAAATGTGGGAGACTAGTGCTTTACCTGAAAAGAAAAAAAAGCCCAAGCGGCGAAGCCTCTCCCATGCTACATCCCCCTTTTCCACATTAAAGCACCTTTCCTGTTCACTTTTTTTTGTACTTGCTTCAAGGTTGTCTTTTTGGAAAAGAATGTTATTTCAAAGATATATATTTTGACAAGGGTGATATTCACCGTATTTTTACTAAAACTTAACTGTTAGAGAGGTAGTCCAATATAAAATAAAGTCATGTTGATCAAATATATTATATGGTAAACATAAAAGGATAAAAAAGAGATGTAAAGGTATTTTTAACCATAGTTTGAAATGCGGCCGCACATACCGGTACATGCGGCCGCACATACCGGTACATGCGGCCGCACATGCTGATGTGCGCCCTCGGACGCACATTATCCCCAATATGCCGTTCAAATAGAATTCGAACGGTCTCTTACCTTTCGAATTCCGTTCGAACGGACTTCGAACGGTAAGAGGGCGTTCGAAGTTCAGTTTGAATGGACTTCGAACGGTAAACTCTACCTCTGGGTTTGGATTGCCGTTCGAACCCCCGTTCGAACGGCAACATACCGTTTGAAAGCCGTTCAAACGGGGGTTCAAACGGTTGCCTTACCCTATGTGCAACTGTATGTTCGGTACATGCGGCCGCATATGCCATGTGCAGACCCCACTGCACATGCGGTCCGCACATGGTTTTGAACTATGCTTTTAACAAAACAAAGGGCCAAAAAAACACCACAATGGACTAAGCCACGAGTTCTAACTTGTTCCTCTATAAGATCACATTTGAAACCTCCACACTATTCTTCCCCCAAACCCTTGGAGTTCCATGTATGTATTGCTGCTTTCTTTGGAAGATTCTCCCTTTCTGAAATTTTTTTGTGTTCCAACACGTTGAAATTTCCTGAAGGATCATTTAAACTAGCTTAACCCCCATAGCTACTCCAGTCATTATCCCAAATTTGAAATTATTTCAGTCTCTTAGTGAGCATGCTTGAATAGCAGACTTCTGTGTTATGGCTCTAATTACAATGAACAGGTATTAGAGCTACAGGCAGGCATTTTATATTTTCTTTTTAGTTCAAAAGATTTGGCGATTTCTATTCTGTCATGTAGTTGGTCTAGGAACACCTGGTTGTCTGAACAGCCATCGAATCACCTCTCATCTATATTCACGTAGCACTTTTGTTTTGGTTGGAGTTTCCTTTCTTTTTTTTCTCTTCCTTTTTGGTGCATATGCGCATGCGCGTGTTTGTGGGCGCAAGGGAGTTGGTTTTGAGAACCAACTGCTACAGCAGATGTTCGAATGTTAAAGGGTATCCATTAAGAGATTTGATATCCTGTGTGTCAGACTCATACATAAAATTTGACTCATATTTGGTTTCCAGTGCAATAAATCTGTTATGTCATTTGCTTCTTTTTATTTCTTTTTTTAAGATAAAATAGCATTTCTTAAGTAGTGGGACTTGAATTCAAGAGTCAACCATTGAACTGTGGGTTTATTTCTTGGAAGAACAAGAAGGAGAGAGCAATCTTTTTTCCATCAAGCTTATAATGCTTAGAATTTACATTGAAAATAAGATATGCTGTTACATGTGATCTAATCTGTATCTTTTTCCCAATTCTGTATATTCACTCATATTTTTTGCTTTCTATGGATTTTTTTTTTCTTCCAGGAAAACTCTGTATTGAAGTCACTCCTGGGGCTAAAATTGCTTACATCTCAGAAGAGTTGTGTATTGGATGTGGTATCTGCGTAAAAGTTCGTAATTAATTTTTTAGACTTTCCTTTTCACAACATTTTTATTTGTGATATGTGTTATATATTTATTTGTGATATGTGTCATATATTTATTTATTACTTTTTCTATGGTTGCAGAAATGCCCATTTGAGGCTATCCAGATCATCAACCTACCGAAGGATTTGGACAAAGACACAACCCATCGTTATGGTCCAAATACCTTCAAGTTGCACAGGTTTTTATGCCTCCCATGATTTAGATTCTTTGGAATAATAAATCATCGATATTTTTCTGTTGGTGTGAAAGTCTGACGACCGTATGTGCTTAATTGCAGGTTACCTGTCCCTAGGCCAGGTCAAGTTCTTGGTTTAGTTGGAACTAATGGCATTGGAAAGTCGACTGCCCTTAAAGTGTTGGCTGGGAAGTTAAAACCTAACTTGGGTCGATTCAATGTAATTTACTATATGTTTCCATTTCAATTATAATATATATAACATCTGATTTTTAAATCTGATATAATATATGGTGCTCTTTCCTTTTCAGAACCCCCCTGATTGGCAGGAAATATTGACTTACTTTCGTGGGTCCGAGCTACAGAATTACTTTACTCGTATTCTTGAAGATAATTTAAAGGTTCTCTGCTTTAAATGATGGTGTTATGGCTGCTTCTTCATCTTAATACAGTATATACCGTATTTTTTTAGATTGCTTTGTCTGTGTGTTTCTATTATTGGCAAAGTTACTGATACAAAATATGTTCTGACTCATTTTGTGTGGGCATGTATACGGTTGTGCTTCATTTTGTATGCTTTGGGCAGTCTCTTCTCTGAGTCAAATTGATGTTTTTTTCAAAACAAAAGAGCATATGTGGAAAATACATGGGCTCTTATTTCATATACACTTAGAGATTGGGTGAAGATGATCTTTGTCCATTATGGGTCTTTCTTGGTTTGTGAGGAATTGATTTTGTAATTTTTTGAATGGGAGGTTGTTCCTATTCAATTCTTTTTTTCTTTTCTTATTTGGAGATCCCTCGTCTCCTTTTTGTTCGGGGACTTTTTATTCAATAAAAGTTCCTATCTCTATTCAAAAAAAATAAAATTGATGTAGGTTTGCCTACCGTTTTTTTTTTTTTAAAAAAAGAAACAAAATGTCAACTCAAACATTTTGATTGCTTTGTTTTTCTAGTTTAAGAGCACTGTTTTGTGTTTATTGTTCTTAGAATTAATTAATATCTTTGCATTTTTTTGCCTGCCATACTCTCTTGATTTTTGTTTGGTGTTAAGGTCATTGACCCCATGAGCTGTTAGGGATATAATGAACTTATTTGTCCAACAGAGGCAGGTTGATATAGAATAGACGTCTTTGTTGAATGATGGACTGATAAATTTCTTTCACTATTACCTAATTGTTTATCTGGATGTTATCCTAACAAAGAAAAAATATAAACTAATAGGCAAAGGATGAGAGCTCATGTAATGAGTTGTGCAACTGGGAGTTGAGACTATCAATCACCTCATTGTGAAACGCATCTTCTTCAGTTAAGAGGAGCGGACAGCATTCCTCACTTTCCCATGTAGTAATGTGGCGTTATACAACATGTGGGAAATCTTTCATAGAATATATATATAACAAAAAGATGAATAGGGGGATTTCTTCTAACTTACCACACAATGTTAGTTGGATTATTTGGTTGACAAGAAAAGAGAGACTTTTTCAAGGGAGACCAATTTATATAGACAATACTTGGGATTGTAATTTGGAGAGATTAAGGATTGGTGCAAGTATAATTTGGTCTAAATGCTGTATTTAAAATAGGGATGGAAGAATTTCTTTTATTTTCGATTGTGTAGATAGTAGGTGTATATTTTTTGTGAATGACTTTACCAGTGAATTTTCTTTCTTTCTTTGTTTTTTTTTTTTTTTTTTTTTGGGGGGGGGGGGGGAGGAAGTCTTGTCTCTCATTCATTTGGATGTTTACAATATTAAAGACATTTCTTTCTAATAGAAAAAAGGACCACTTCCCTTTATGGGGATACATATTGATTCTACTTTTTCATCATAATTCAATTTGTTTATCTTTTTCTTCTTGGTGAAGTTTTCGTTTTAAGGATATTTCTCTTACACTCAAATATAATTTTGAAAGTTGAATTTTCAGGTAGCCGTAGAGATTTATGACCTACACAAAATATCTCATATTATTAGAATGCAATTTCTCCTGTTGTATTGATTTTAGAATGAGCTCCTGAATATTTTTAATACTAGGAAATGTCATACGAGATCTGGTTTTGATGACTTGCAAATTTTCTTTATTTTTCCCTTTTCTTGCTGTTATGGGGTATTTTAATGCTGAACAGGCAATCATCAAGCCCCAGTATGTTGATCACATCCCAAAAGCAGTTCAAGGAAATGTTGGACAGGTGCTTGACCAGAAAGATGAAAGTGGGAAGAAGGAAGGACTTTGTGTTGATCTCGATTTGAATCAGGTTATAGATCGTAATGTGGGTGATTTATCTGGCGGGGAGCTGCAAAGGTTTGCCATAGCTGTTGTCGCTGTACAGAGTGCAGATATATACATGTTTGATGAGCCTTCGAGTTATCTTGATGTAAAACAGAGGCTTAAAGCTGCACAAGTTGTTCGTTCTTTGCTCAGGCCTAACAGGTAATCTATGTAGATCTCTCAGATACAGTGTTATCAATTTGTATTATGACATGAACCTAAGTTGCAATTTCTTGTGTTCTCCTTCATCAGCTATGTGATTGTTGTGGAGCATGATCTCAGTGTTTTAGACTACCTATCAGACTTTATTTGCTGTCTGTATGGAAAGCCCGGAGCATATGGAGTTGTAACTCTACCCTTTTCTGTTAGAGAAGGGATTAACATCTTTTTGTCTGGATTTGTCCCTACTGAAAATCTACGTTTTCGTGACGAATCCCTTACCTTCAGGGTAATGTTCATTCTTGTAATACATTGTATACAATTTAACAGTTGCCTGTCCTAACATTCTTGCCTTTTTCAGGTTGCTGAAACTCCACAGGAGAGTGCTGAGGAAATCGAGACATATCAACGATATAAATACCCAACAATGAGCAAAACACAGGGAAATTTCAAGCTTACTGTGGTTGAGGGTGAATTTACTGATTCTCAGATTATTGTAATGCTTGGAGAGAATGGGACAGGAAAAACAACATTTATCCGTATGCTGGTAAATTTTATAATCATTATTACTGTGTTCCAAATTATTTTTTTTCTCTTCGAAATAACAAAATTAAATGGCATTGCCCGGACTCGAACTGGAGACCTCCAGTGTGTTAGACTGACGTGATAACCAATTACACCGCAACACCTTTTTAAAATAGTTTTAGGGGCGCAATTGAGTTCCAATTTCTTATGAAATTCTGAAATTCACGTGTGAAATGCATGATGGTTATTATCTTTTTTATTCTTAATTTTCTTGTTTATTATGGAAAAAGATGAAATTTAATTCATGACTATGATTTCAAGAAACATGATTTTTGTAACTTTCCATGCACTTAGAAATCTGTACCATCAATTTTCTCACTTGTGTCACCCATCCTTCATTCAAAATTTAATCTAATATGTTTGTTACTATTGCTACTTTTGTAGGCTGGTCTATTGAAACCTGATGAGATGGGGGATTCTGATGTGGAAATACCTGAATTCAATGTGTCTTACAAGCCCCAAAAGATCAGCCCAAAGTTTCAGCACTCAGTCAGGCATCTATTACATCAAAAAATTCGTGATTCATATATGCATCCTCAGTTCGTATCTGATGTCATGAAACCATTGCAAATCGAGCAATTGATGGACCAAGAAGTTGTGAATCTCTCTGGTGGAGAGTTACAAAGAGTAGCCTTGTGCTTATGCCTTGGAAAGGTATGTGCATTTCTACCTTGAGTTACTTCGGTAATATTCTTTTCGTCATTTTTTTCTTTCAAATATCTGTGTGGTATTTTTAGTTGAAGATACAAACATGTGATTCTGTCGCCACAAATGACACATTCTTCAAAAAAAAAAAAGAGATTGACAAGCTTTAGCCCCATCAGTGAAGTTGACATTACAGGAGATTATAGATTTGTTTGCAGTCACAGTTCTGCATCTACTAGCATAAAATTGATGGCTTGGAATTTTGTATTAGAAGATGCAGCTCAATATTTTTCTTTATTAGTTGTGGTGATTTTTTCTTTATTAGTTGGCAGCAAGGTTTTTTTCTTAATATGTCTCTTTTCTTGTAGTTCCATCTTATTCGACGATCTGAATAATGCTGGTTCAGTAAATGTGTTAATATGTATGGGTTAATCATTTTGCAAATCCCAAGCCTTGGGAATTCTAATGTTTAAGCTTACATTGGACAAAGGCTATTAAAAGTATATGCAACTTCACAATGTTTTTTATTAATGTACCATTTGCTTAAAAATTGAACCTTCTGGAGTTTCTGAAATCTCTACTCTCTAGGTTACGTTTTAAATTAGGTGTACGTGAAATTTATTTTGTGTAAATTATGAAATTTATTTTGTGTAAATTAGTCATCGCTTTCTGATTATCACAAAGTATTGTGAGCTATATAAGACCTAATTGGGCTTATGCTCTGTTTTTATGATGAGACCACTTCAGCCCTTTTTTATTTTCCCAGAAATGGCATATCATTTAATCGTTGAATATTTTACAGCTTGTTTGAATCACTCTGAACTGCTTGGATATCAGAATCCAACTCGTCTTAAGTTTTTTAAATCATTTCTCAATGGATTGGAACTAATATAGAGAATCCTCCACCCCCTCCTTATTACACACACACAGCCTTGACAATTATACCAATTTTAAAGGCCTTGTATTTATTGCCAAACCCCTGAAACACATGTACCAATATTTCCTTGCAACTCACCTTCACATGACTTTGACACCTGCTTGTATTTCCCTTTTGTTTCACTCCCAGTTGTTGTCTAGCAACTGATCTTGCTCTTGATATGTTTTGTGGTACAGCCAGCAGATATTTATTTGATAGATGAACCGAGTGCTTATCTTGATTCAGAACAACGTATCGTTGCTTCAAAGGTGATCAAGAGGTTCATCCTTCATGCAAAGAAGACTGCTTTTGTCGTCGAACATGACTTCATCATGGCAACTTATCTAGCAGATAGGGTTATTGTATATGAAGGGACACCTTCAATTGATTGCACAGCCACTGCTCCTCAGTCTTTGATGTCCGGGATGAATCTCTTCTTATCCGTAAGTTATCTTCTCTGCTTTATTTTTTTCTGTTATATCCACCTATTCTCCAATTGAAATGTGAACATCTTCCCATTTGAATTCCTGCAGCACCTTGACATCACATTTAGGCGGGACCCAACTAATTTCAGACCGCGCATCAATAAATTGGAATCCACCAAAGACAGGGAACAGAAATCTGCTGGGTCCTATTACTACCTCGATGATTAATGTATTATTATTTCAGTAAGTTTCTCATTTGTGGCCATTTTATTTTTGTCCAACTCTGTATAATTCCACCCACTTATATCTCCAGGTACTCGTATACGGTGTTGTGGGTCGAAGGCAAAGGAAATGGAAAAGCCTTCTCTTACACATGAAGGCTGCATGGACTCCCTCTCAGGCTGCACAGATGCCTGAAACTGCCTCACTATCTACAATGTTTATATCATGTTAATGGCTTGAGTGCTGAACCTGCTTTTGGTTTTAATGTTATATTGGGGGGTGTCTCTACGAGTAGCTTGCGAGTAATTACGACATAGGTTTCAATCGAGCTACTCTGTTCGATGATCCCCTTCTCATTTTGAAGTGCTTTTGAATCACCTTTACCCCATTGTGGAGAGCTGCAGTTGGTCAGGTCTTTTGATATATTTGAAGGTTATATTGCTGGTTTTGGCTTCACAGCCACACTTTGTTTTATGAGTATTATTTACATCGCGGTTACAGAATGAGATTTTTATGTTCTCATCATTGACAAGTTTTTCTAATAAGGAGCTGTGGGTGACTCTGAGATACTTGTCTTGCTATGCATTGTTGTTTTCAGGTTATTTTGAAATGTATGATTTGACTTGTTTAGAGATAAGATTTGATTATCAAAATGATGATGTGACAGATATATTTGCAAGTGTCACAACCTATATCCAAAAAATATCTAACCTTTTCATAAGATGATATGAACTTAGCCCCTGTTTGGGGCGTGAAATAAAGGGAGAATAACTCATCACATCATAGATGGTGGAATTGCTAAAAAAAAGTGTTCGCTTTGTTACTAGATGGTAATTTCAATAGGAGTTGAAATAGCTTATTGTCCTTGTTTGGGTAGAAGAATAGATGTGGAATAAGTTGGAATAGGGGTTAGGTGGGTAAAGAATATGTTAGAATAAATTAGGTATTAATGTTTCAGGTTTTCATGGAATTGTGTTATTCTATCTCATTTATTCCACTGTTATAAAGAAGGATTCATCACGTCATGCGTATATGTCAAATTATTTTTTATCTTTTATATATATTTATCTATTTCTTGTCAACTTTTATTTATAACTTAGCTATGGTCAATCAAACAGTAAAATTTTATTATTACATTTTTCGATTAGAATAACAAAAAACACAATCAAATATAAAAATAATTTATTTTCTTATCTATATTAGAATTATTGTCTATCATAAAATAGCTTATGTCACTACATGTTAATGAGAGTAATGATCATGGAATAACGATAAATATAATAAAAAACAATTTACTCCAATAACTAATTCTCATACCAATCAATTTTGGATAAAGTTATCAACTTATCATGTTAGAGACAGTTGAGAGGCGTGCCAAAGAATAGATAGAAAAGACTGAAAGAGGACATGCCAATCCAAAGGCTGTGGTCCCATTGAGGGAGATTGAAAGGGGTGTGACAAGATTGGCATATACAAGAAGCAATAGCCATTTCCACTAAGAAACAGAATGTGATGGGCACCCGAAAGTATTCTGTGTCCATGCATCTCCTCCCCTCTGTATCAAAAGAACTTGAAAATCGCATATTTCAATACAAACCCTCCACCACATATTACATGCATTTTGATGCATCGCAATCAAGCACGGTACAGTAAGGCACGACACGACAGCTTGCGTAAGCCTTAGCCTTTGAAATGGCTCATCAAAAGAAAATGAAGGATTTGACATGAGAGGCCAATATGGGGCCACTCACTACTACACAATTGAGATTCCTTTGGTGTGGGGTGTGCCATGCACAGGATCCACTACAAAAAAGAGATGGGTCTCTCATATTTTTGCCTATAAATACTCATCTAAACCACACATAGTAATCACAGCAAGTCTCTTAAGCTAAAGCAAATATCTTCTTGTTCATCTCCCTCTCTCTCAGTTTCCATCCTTTGTTTGTTAAGCATGTCGAGCTGCGACAACTGCGACTGCGCTGACAAGAGTCAGTGTGTGTAAGTACCGCCATGTAATACTCTTTGAGTTTTTATATGCATGAAAATCAGTCTTACTTTTAGTTTTAATTATGAACCCTTGACGTGTATGAATTCATTTGGAATATACATGCAGTCATGTACCTTCCAAATGAAATCATATATGTGAAAAATTGAAGCTAAAAGTGAGACTAGTTAGAACTTTATGTGCTCTATTGGATGCCTGCATGGATTGTATTGGTTGACTTGTTCAAGCAGTTAAGTTAAATGTATGTAATGAAAGTATTTTGGATGATTTTGCAGGAAGAAAGGCAACGGCTATGGCATGGTGATCATTGAGACTGGGAAGAGGTAGTTCTGTTTCATATGACATGAAAATGACAAAATTACCCTTGCTTCATCTTTCAAAGCTTCTTTCTTGCAAGTGTATTTTAGTCAATCGAATAGAAGACTGGTGCGTTTGGTTGCGCGATTGTGTAGCGTTTGCGATTCCTGCGTTTACAATCGTGCAACCAAACAGTTTTGCAATCGTAGTTTTAAATTCAGCAATTGCAGACAAATAGTGTCCAAAAACTGCGATTTCAAAAAGCTGAGAAAATGAGCTTCCTGCAGAATCAGTTTTGCAATCGCGCAACCAAAGGCACCCTGAAGTTTTTAATAGCCCATTAGAGTTTGGTCCAGCCACACCAAAATAAAAGGCTAAAGCCAACTTTCAAATTTTGATCTTGAAACTTGGAAGAAATAACAGAACATGTGTTATATAAAAGCCTTGTGACATAAAGTTCTGATTCTTTTTCATTAATTCACGAATTAAATCTGTATTATTTATATAATTAAAATTTTAAACCCTGTTTAAATTCTCTTATTTATTATATGTCTTATTCCATGTATTAATATAATAAAATATGTGATAAAAGCATTGCACATATTTCGTTTGTGTAGTAAAACTAAAACCACCAATAAAAAAAAATGCTTCACTAGGCTTTTGTTTCTTAGCTAGATTTTAATGTCAAATTTTTTATTATTTGCACGGAAATTCAATATTGTAACTTGAACTCAGAACTGTTTGAAATGTTTGATGTTATAACATCATTGAAAGATAAGTAATTTGATTTAATATTAGTGTTCTTGCATGTCAAAAATATTATTTCTTATTCTTATATTTTTTTTTAACTTTTCACAATTTAAATTTTCTCGAACTTGAATTATACTGAATTGTAACTCCAAATTATTCCCAGATTCTGAACCGGTGACAAGGAACCAGCCAAAGATCTTTGTCAATATTTGTCTTAATTAAACAATTATGTTAGGCTTCTAATTTTGCTTCTCATAATCTTTTTTAAAATATGTGATAAAAGCATTGCACACAAGATAGGCTTCTAATTTTGCTTCTCATAATTTTTTTTTAAAAAAATTGGCAGCTACAACGAGGTCTTTGAGGCTCCGATGGAGGCGGCCGAGCACGACGGGAAGTGCAAGTGCGGCCCTGGCTGCTCCTGCACAGACTGCACCTGTGGCCATTGAAATGCATGGTGTGAAGTTGGATCTATTTATGTGACATAGAGAAAATCATGCAATAATGATGGTCTGGGCTGTTTGGTTTCAACAAGATGGATCTAATGCCCATCTTGTGTTTTATCAGTGTTTTATGTGCTGTTGTTAATGCTTTAATTTGTGCTTGAAGGAATAGCCTTTGTGTTGGCTTTCCTTACGCTGTTATGTTCTAAGTTGTACTGTTCCCGCTGTTTAAAATAAAGTTGTATTTGTTATACTCATCTAGGAGATTTGTATGAACAACTGATGAAGGTCATGTCTTCTTCTTGAAGAATACCTTGAATAATCCATGGGGATGAAAATCAAATCTGAAACTTCTTTTTCATTAATTCAGAAGATTGACCATACAATGATACAAGAATAGTGCTTTTCTTTAGGTCACAAACAGGAAAAGCATACTTTTAATGAAGAATTATAAATTTTCTAAGAATAGTATAAGGTATATATACTGATGGGTTCAATGATGAAAACAGAGTAATATGGTTCTGATTCTGAATGACAAAATTTATCAAAAATAGTAAATTACTATAAATGATAATTAAAAAAACTGACTTTTGAGGTCCGAATTGAAAGAATTTTTGAAAACCAGGACGTGTTCGATCTACCTTAGTTTGATATATAATACAAACTGGGTTAAAGATACATCCCTGTAAACATGGGTAATCCTATATAAGTCCCTGTGAAAGTTGGGGCAGACATATAAGTCCCTAAAAACTCACAAAAACTTAATTATCATCATCGGATTAAATTTTTATTTAAATTTGAGAGAATATTTTATCACCATGTAATTGTGTAAACATTATAGTCTCCATAAACAATCATAAAAATAAATTAGTCCATGCAAAGATCAATTTATCCTTGTAAGACTTTTTATGTTTCTTCATTTCCATTGAGATATTGTTTGAAAACGGTTAAAAATTTAAGGATAATTTAATCATTTTATGGTTATAAGTTAAAATTAAGTATGGTAGATTGGGTTATGATTAATTTTTGTTGAAACCAGATATATATATATGGGTTTTTGTGAGTTGTTAAGGACTTGTACATCTGCCCTAATTTTGATAATGATTTATATGAGATTACCCATATTTGCGAGGACCTAGATGTCTTTAACCCTACAAACTATTTCAGCACCCAGATCAAAAGTTAGCCCTTCTAGGGGTCCTTTTAGCCCAAACAACAAAAAAACACTTATTCTGCTTTATTCTCAGTTATTCTTCGGGCTATTCCATATCCAAACGGGGGTTAGTGTTTTCTTGTTCCAACAACTCCTGCGGCTCCTTCACAACCCGTACTACACATCATCTACAGATCACATTGTTCTTGCTGTTCACCCTCTCAAATGAGTAAAGAAAAGAAATGGAAAACTTCTGCATAGGAGACGATGAAATAATGCACCACTCATAATGTTCAATCAATCAATGCAGAGAAATAGTTGCCTGCTATACATACACATTTAAAAGAAGTCACCATTGAATTTCCTTGAATCAAACAATGAAGAGAAATAGTTGCCTGCTTTACACACACATTAAAAGAAATCACCATTGAATTTCCTTGAAATAGAGTCCAGGAGTCACATGTAAATGAAAAAGGAATTTCAATTAAACTAGAGCCCTTGATATATGAAATGAGACCCTATATTTTTATGTTTACTATAAGCTAAAAAAGAAAACCAAGCGTATAATCTTCTCAACAGTTCAATTCAGATAGAGATCTTGCCCAGGAATCTCCAAAACGAACTTCAGCGAGCCGGCACGATTGATCCTTTATCACCCCATATAATGAAGGCCTTTCCCATGCGACAATCCCAAAGTCATCATTGTACTCTTCCATGCCTCCAACTAAAAGCTGCCACAAAAAAGTCCCTGCTCCGGCCCTGCCTGCCTTTGCAGATTTATAGAAGATGTTGAAAATGGCCTCGTAGAAGGGTTCCCGCTGGGAGTGGTTGAAATCCTTGTTCAGGTTTGAGAGCCCGAATTCTGTAAGCATGATCGGTTTTCTGAGGTCTTTGTCCCCGTCATCGATGTGTGAGTCCATCCATTTTGAGACAAATTTTAACTTCTCAGTAAATGGTTGACCTGGCATCCTGCATTAGAATTTCAAAGGGATTTTATTTTTTGTTATACAATACATCAGGATTTAAAACTATATGACTAGTGCATAAATCTTGAAGACAAAGTGATTCAGTACAGATTCAGTTCATTTTTTTTTTAAAAAGTGAACACATGTAGATATGAAATATCAGTGCTGTCGAAGTACTTGAATGGGCTTGCTTAGTACCTCATAACACACTTCAATGATTCATAGAGAAAAACAATTAGGAGTTGGTGCAATAGAGGTTGCTCCAATAGAGGATAACATGAGGAAAAATCATTTACGACGATTTGAACATGAGCGACAGACAATGGAAACAATGGGTGATAGATATATGGTCATGCTTGAAAGGATTCCTAAAAATGGTAGGCCAAAAGAAGAAAGATGATGATGGTGATAAGGAAGAACATGTGACTACATATATCAGAGGACCCCAAATTTTTGGGATAAAAGGTTTTATTGTCGTTGTTAGAAGTTGGTGCAACCAAACTTACCATTGATCAGGGTAGAAATGAATGGATGCAAAATCGATAGTTGGTATCTTTGAATTGCGAATGAAATCAGCTCCAAGCGTACTTTCCCATTCTGATGGGTTCACACTCCGCTTTTCCGTGGGGCTACTTGGGCCATAAAATCCTTCGTGTCCCACTGTCAGTAGATGCTTTTTATCAATTGATTTCAAATAACCCGCCATTTCTTCAATCCATTCCTGCAGTTATTCAAAGAAACTGAAGATCAAATAACCTGAAATTCACTTAAGAACATCTCTTCTATTTCGTTTGGAAAACAATAGTTTTAGCTTCAATGGATTGAAAAATCAATATTATCTCTCACACTGGACCTGTGTTTATTGTGGATTATTGAAATTCATAGATCCTTATTTACTTTTCAATGAATATGTCATTGCAGAATTGTAAAAACTCTTTAGCATGCTCTCATTCTTGATTCCCATATGCATTACAAATGCAGACCAGAGTATATGAGGGACTACAAATATATCATTTGGTTGTGAGTAATTACATATCGAGAATACACTTACTTGGAGAGTATCACCAGTAGGATCTGTCATACAATGTGGTTCATTAATTAGCTCCCAAGCAAAGATGGTTGGATCATCCTTGTATTCAATCCCAGTAATATGATTCTTCCTTGTCAATATAGTCTGTGAATCGAAAGATCAAGGTTCAGAAGGAAATAATCTTTTTTTTTTGTAAATCTCTAACATGGCCATCTGCCTAATAGTGAGTTTTGAGTAATTTTGGCATATAAACCCATGATGTCAGGATGGTTTTCGCTAATTTTTATGTCAAGTAAATCAAGTTCACAGAATTAAATGTGGAAGTCATATGATGTTTTAGTACACCAAGAAATCTTAATAGGTTTGAATAATGTAGAAGTTTATAGCAATAACTATTAGTTACTGAAGGTAAATAATTCTAATGAGACAGACAAGGAATATTACAATGCACCCGAGGATATATTTCAAGTTTCGTCCAGGTTTGTAAACCATATAATTCTGTAAAATCTCACAAAATTAATAGTCATTAACAAGATTGCAAGGGAGTCAAGAAAGACAAAACCTTCAAGTAAGTCTTGAAATAGATGCGAATGGATGGATCAAAGAAGAAGGAGTCGTTAGCAGAGCTTAGTCCGACGCCCTCTTCCCATGCCCACTTTACATACTGATTCTTCCCACCATATGCTTCCAAATTATTGACCAAGCTAAGCAGCAGCCTGATCCCATTTTTTCCAGCCTCTACGATGACCAGATCCAGTGCCTGTTAAGCTCTCCAATTAGACCATAATTTTTAAAAAAGGTAATTAAAACAAAATACAATTATAACTAGAAATTTGAAATCCAGTATCAGAGAAATAAGATACATAGAACTATTGCAATTCACAGCAGGAAAAGTATGAAAAAAAAATTAAAAAATAGGAAAATTAATTATGAGGTGCCAAATCACAAATATAAAATCAAACCCATTGATGTTAGAGCATCTCAGCATTACAAACACTTTCAGGTCACAATATTTGAATTCAGGCAAAATCATCAAGAACCGACATTAAAATCGAGCATTTTTTCCCCTGGTTTTGCTTTAATTCTATTGCACAAATAAAATACATATTATGCATTTAATACATATTTGATCCATCTAATAAATGATTAATTGAATACAACATGTATTACTAATGAGGCTTGATTTAAACAAGAATTAAACTTATGATGAGAAGTGTGTATTTAATACGCAAAATTTCAACAATTTGGAGCATTAGGTAACAAAGGGACGATTATTGAACACAAAAAACTGCAGATGATGATCAAATGCAATCCATATAACAAGACATATATATGCCATAGAGAGAATCATGCTACATCAAGCATCAGCCACAACACCATCCACAATGACAAACATACAAAAGCACCCACTAAAGTTTTTTTTTTTTTTAATATATCGGAGGGACCCCCGTGATTGACCTTACGATCGAGCTGGGAAGGCTACCTCCGCCTGTTTGCCCGGTCTCACGAAAAATTAGCACCCACTGAAGTTGCATAAGCCAAATGTTACAAAAGGTCAAGTAAAGCTTGACAAACCTTGAAGACCCTCTCATCGAATTGCCCGGGGGAGACCTGAAGGGCGTGATAGGTGCCGTCGTTGAATGCCCATGTCCGGCAGACAGTGAGACCCATCCTTGAAGCAGCCTTGAACATGGTTCTGACCCTTGGCCTGCTGAACTCATCCACAGCCTGATCCATCAACCAGTAAGAGTTCCAACCATTCACATAAAAAGGTCTTCCATCCAAGAAGAACTGGGTCCCATTCCTCTCCACAAACCACATCTTGGGTTGTGGAGGGTGGAATTCAAAGTCCCCAAAGCACATGTAGAAGAATGCAACACAGGTTGCAAGGCCAATCACAGTATACAATCTTCCTTTCATTGCAATCATTTTTTCCGTTTTTGTTGAGATGGTGGTGCTGTTGTTGTTGTTGTGTGGGTGGAAGAAAAACTCAAAGAAACAGACCAAAACAACCTTCCAAGTGAAGAAAGAAGTGAAATGGCAGATACCCAGATGAGATTTTGAAGAAATCAAGTGTTTTGTGTTCCTAGTTTGTGACACTCCAAAATCAATGGAATCCTAATGAGAAATGAAAAATAAAGTGTATTCTTAGCAACCCCCAGTGTAGATCAACCTCTCACTGTAAATATCACCAAACAAAAGTGAATAAAGAAAATAAAAAAGAAAAAGAGAGAGAACCCTTAATCCCCACCAGTTCTCACACTAATCTAAGAACCCCCCAGTAAACAGAACCAGAAATAAATGCAATGCAAATGTTGTGAGCCCCAATAATGGGAAATATAAAGCAGTGAAGTGGAGGAGAGAGAGAGAGAGAGAGAGAGAGAGAGAGAGATAGAGAGGCAGGGACAGAGATGGATTGGGGACTAAGATATTCATGAAGAGGTCTGGTACTTGTTTGCCTGGTGGGACTGAAATGGAGAGACCAAAGTCAAAAGAATACTTACCAACTCTTGTGTCTGTTTTGATTATAAGAGAGAGACTTGTTGATTTCTGAGTTTGAAAGAAAAAAATCCAACACCACCAACTGAAGAGGTGCCATGGTTGGGAGTTGGGTCCAAATGGTGAATGAATGGGATCTGTTTTTGGTGCTTCTTTTGTCTGGATTTATTTTATTAGAGAAGAAAAAAATGAATTGAAGTTAGATTTATTAGGTACTTTTGTCATGCTGAGGTTCTCTTTTTTTTCTTGCATTAAAGAAGTAGCATCTAATTTTTCACACAACTGATGATGATCACAGAGAAAAAAAAATTGCTTTAAATTAGTTTTTTTAGCAACACTATATGTTTCAATGACCAATTAAAAATTTTAATCTTGACAAATCACAATTCGATGACATTTTTTTGGGTCCGTTTAGAAATACATATGAAAAATAAGATTTTGAATAAAGTAGCTTAAATAGACTATATTACTGGAAAATGAATTTTTTTTTCATTTTTTAAAAATTAACATTTTAAAAACTAAAAATAATTTTTTAATTAAACTAGTTTTTTAAAACGCGTTTAATAACATTTTTTTAATTTTTTGCTTAATTAAAAACAGAATCGCTTTGATTAAGCGATACCAAACGGGGACCCAATTCACGATCAAACAGTGAAAAAAAAAAGTTTCCTATAGTCATAGTACAAACCCTTTAACTCGGTGGGAATGAGTTTTTTTTTTTTTTTGATGGGTTGAGGTTGAGTGTGAGTTTAATAATCATGTTCCATAAAGAGAATTTATCATTGTCTCATCAATTCTGGTAGATTACGTGGGAAGTAGGAATGAATAAAATTTTGATTGAAATGAATAGATATAATTACATGAATGAAAATTTTCAAGTCATGTAACTGGAAAAGAACCAATGTCAAATTGATATTATGGTCAGTTTGGTAACCTGATATGGAAAAAGAATTATTTCTTTCAAAGCATCTCCAAATATAACCTCCAAATATAGCCTCCAAATATGGAGTGATCCTCCGTATTTAGAGGAAATTCATGTTTGGAGGGTATTGTACTCCAATCATTACCTTCTATTTTTTCTTATAAAAATATAATGTTATATAAAAACTGATTAATAAATATTATTATTATTAATTTGTTTATATAAAAATTATACTATTGAAAAAATCTCATTAAAACCTTTAAAATGAGTCTAATATTAAATGATTTTTGAGTTATTTTTAAATTAATAATTTTTTAATTAAATAAATAAAATAATTCTTGAATAATCAAACGTATGAAGATTTATTTAAAATCAATTCTAAAATAATTTAATATTAGTCTTATTTTGAAGGTCTCGATGAGATCTTTCTAATTATAGTACTTTTGTTAAAAATGGATTAACGGATTTAAATATACATTAAGTTGAATTAATTAGTGTATAAAGTAAAAAACGAAAAATGTGATTTAGAAGTGGCCTTAAAATTTGGAGGGTCAAATTCAAATCTTCAAATTTGAAGGTCAATATAGAGTGTGGTTGGAGCACACCACCCTCCAACTTTGGAGATATAGAACGTGGTTGGAGATGTTTTAATAGAAAAGGAATTAGAATGAACGTCACACTTATCTTTAAGGTCAGTTCAATAACTTTGGTGATAAATGAAAATTTATGCCAACGTGAAACCGATCTTTATATTTAGTTTGATAACTATAATTCAGAAAGGCAATTCCACTAAAATATATGGGATCATGGCATACCTCTCGTCTCTATCCCGGTATGGCTTATTCGAAATAGCATGATATAATATGTTTATAGGTATGTGGTTCTGAATCTGGGATGCCAATTTTGATTTATAAAATGTGTTCATAGATAGATGGGAATATCTTATATCCTGATTTCAAAGAGTCTTGTTTTTTTTTTTCCCTTCATATTTTCAATTAATTTAGTTCAATTTTAGCTGCCATATAGCTGCCATGTGAGATTGTGACAGATGGCAAAACTGCCAAAATTGGAATCTTTACAGGACAGGCTTATAGAAGCAATCTATTTAAATAGAATAATAATATCAGAGATATTTTCTTCCATTATAAGGTAAGTACAAGGAAGACCCCACCCCACCTTGTTCTTTGATAGCTCAAAAAGATTTTATCAAATGTTTATTTTTTTGAAGAAAGGTAGATGTTTGCTATCCGATTTCATATATGAATTCGAATTACAAAATCTGAAATAGAAGAGAATAGAGAACAAACAAGTCACAAAAGAAATGAAAAACCATGAGCATAAAGGAAAACTCTAGGCCTCGGGTTAGAAGAGGGCTCTAACCGGCTGTGAGCTCCCCTCCCGCTCACTCATTCCATGATTCTCATGTATCCATCTCGTAATCGGACTTCCCCCACCCTCGCTATATGGCGTCCCCAATCTGTGAT
Source organism: Acorus calamus (assembly GCA_030737845.1). NCBI lineage: Eukaryota > Viridiplantae > Streptophyta > Magnoliopsida > Acorales > Acoraceae > Acorus > Acorus calamus. The sequence continues at coordinate 32,122,739 of CM060858.1, read as the reverse complement.
GAGCCCTCGGAACATGTCCCACATGTTCTCCTGATATACCCTGGACCCATTGAAGATGACATCGTTTCGCGTCTTTCAAATCGTCCATGCCCCTGCCGGAACAATGAGTTGAGAAACCACTGCCTCCCTACTTTGATCCCCAGATCTCTTCATCACTTTCCCTGCCGCCCACATCTCCTCCACTGTTTGAAAAGATGTCTGCATGCCCGTGTATCTCCCCACCACTGCCCATAAATCATGCTCCACTTCGCACATGCAGAATAGGTGGTCGATCGTCTCTGTGTCCGTCACGCATAGGGCGCAGTCGGTGGAGTCTTGCGGCGCCCATCTGGATCGGTACACCTTCGTCGGAAGACGTTCTAAGAAGAGGAACCACATAAACACTTTAATCTTTAACGGGATCTTCGGACTCCACGTTTGTGCGAACTTCGCATACGTCCTCGAATTCCCTGCTTGACCCCGGCTCCACTTGTTATATGCGCTTTTGACGGAGTGCTTCCCTGAAGTCGCGTGCCTCCATCGACAAAGATCCTCGACGTCCCCTTGTGGCCTAAACTGCCCGAGCCTCCCCAGCAGCTCCGTGAACTGGCACGTCTCGCCCGCGTTGAGCCTCCCCCGCAGCAGCTCCAACGCCCAGGAATTGTCTGCCGATTAATAAAACTCCTCCACTGTCCCATTCTTCCTAACTGCCAACTGATATATGTCGGGTGCCAACTCACGGAGATTGTCAACCCCGCTCCAACGATCCTGCCAAAAATCGACCGAGGCATTGTTGCCTAAATTCCAAACAATTGCGCGTCCCATGTCGTCACGGTCGGCAAACAAACCCTTGCATATCTGTGATGCGCGCGCGTTGATCACGGGCCACCGTCCCACACCAATGCCTCCTCCCCCGTATCGTTCCCTTAAGATCGCACTCCAAAGTGTGTTGCATCCGTTGAACCAACGCCACATCCACTTAGAGAGAAGTGCCTGGTTCATCCCCTGGAGCTCTAGTACCCCCAAACCGCCCTCTTTTTTCGGTCTACACACTGTCCCCCAGTCCACCATATGCGGGGTGCGTCGCGTGTCATCTCCTCCCTGCCACCAAAAGCGCCTCCTTATACAGTCTACGCGGTCAAGCACCCCCGCGGGTATTCTAAATATGGAGAGGTAGTATATCGGAAGGTTCGACAACACCACTTGCAATAATATCAACCTCCCTCCCCAACTCAGAAGCTTCCCACGTCAACCCGACAGTCTTCGCTCAAAGCGCTCTATGAGTGGCTCCCAATGTTCCTTTTTCAATCTGCCATTGACTAGAGGTAGTCCCAAATGTTTAGTTGGGAATCCACCTATAGAGCAGCCCATCCATGCCACCAGTTCCTCTTCCTCTTCCGCCGATGTATTCACCCCATGCATAGAACTTTTCTGCATGTTTAGTCTTAGGCCTGACAGTAGCCCAAAGCAAAACAAAATGAAACGCAGACCCCTCACACTCCTCCCTATTGCCTCACTTAGGGTGCGTTTGGTTGCGCGATTGCAAAACTGATTCTGCAGGAATCTGCGATTGCAAACCTGATTCTGCAGGAAGCTCACTTTCTCAGCTTTTTGAAATCGCAGCTTTTGGGCACTATTTGTCTGCAATCGCTGAGTTTAAAACTGCGATTACAAAACTGTTTGGTTGTACAATTACAAATGCAACTTCCTGTAATCGCAATCGCAGCGCAATCGCGCAACCAAACGCACCCTTAGCATTATAGTGTCGTCCGCGTATTGCAGCACCGTCACCTTCCTCCCCGATGGTGAGTTAGCTATGCACTCGATCCAGCCCGCCTCCTCCGCCTTCATGCATAGCCTTCGTAACACATTGGCCACTAGCACAAACAATATTGGTGATAGTGGATCGCCCTGCCTCAATCCCTTGTTATGGGGAAAGAAACCAGCCACCTCCCCATTAATCACCAGTGATGCGCGTGCTGTGTTAATGCTTTGTTGTATCATGACAGAATTATATTTGTCTTGGAAAGAGTGTTTATGATATGAGTCATGAGTCAATTATTTGGTAGCATAAACATTGTCTTTTTCATGAGAAAGTGGATTGGCCTTTGCCCTTTGCTTAAACAAATATGTGCCTTTTGGCGATGATGTATTAACAGGTATAATACAATTTAGGAGTGTGTAATGTCATATGTTACAGTAAATTTAGCTAACAAATCTTAACCCATGGAGCTATAATTGAGGTATGAAAAAGTGGTACGTGTTGTGTGTCTTATGCATAGTTGAAAAGTTATGTCAAATGAGTAATGAATGACATTATATTTTTCAAGAATAATGTTACATGTAATCTCTTTTATAATCTCAATTTTAGTCTATACGTGTTTTAAATTTTTTAAAAATAGCACACATCATTTAATGAGATACATGTTTTTATAAAAAAGTTAAACATATATTCCAATGAATTGCATAAATACATTTATAGAAAATGTAAAAAAAAATTATCGAAACATATACCTTGTTAATGTAAATATTGGTGATTTGCTATCGATACATATGAGACTGGAATTAGAACTCATTTTTTTATTTCTCATGTCATCCATAGGTGTGCTCTTTTACTTATCCTTTTGAATGCTCGAATTATTTTGACATTCACCCTTTCATCCCTTGCGGGAGCAATTCTATCCTCCCTTCAAAAAAAATTCACATCTTTTCAAATTTACATGGATACTTATATTTTTCAATAATTGATAAGCTTAATTATCAGGAAATTGGGTCAAGATTGTTAAAAGATAATGCAATTGAAAAAAATTGGGATAAAAATTAAAAATTAATTACTCTGGCTTTTGTTGTCATAAAATTAGTTTAAATTTTGACTTAAGATTAAGTGAATTTAAACATATAATATAAATATATAATAATATTATAATATGCATCAAATTCAGATTTTTTTTTAGATGTTCATTGATCAATTTGTATATTTATAAAGGAAAATGATATGTTCAACCCCATGAGCAATCTCATCACAATTATCATTGATTTTCTTTTGTTTTTGTAAAAAAATATATACTCTCCCATTGAAACAATACTGTTATAAAAAATGAAGTATACACTGAGGATAAATTAATATATTTTTTTTAATTTTTTTATTTTCATACAATATGATAGCATAATATACAATATCAACCATTAATCCCCACTAGTTCTCACACTAATATAAGAACCCCCGTAAACAGATCCAGAAATAAATGCAATGCAAATGTTGTAAGGCCCAATAATAGGAAATATGTAAAGCAGTGAAGTGGAATAGAAGAGAGAGAGAGAGAGAGAGATGGATTGAGAACTAAGATTTCAGTGACACATGAAGAGGTCTGGTACTTGTTGGCTGGTGGGACAAAAGAGAAACCAAAGTCAAATTACCTACTAGCTACTCTTTAGTCTGTTTTGATTGAGAGAGAGAGAGAGAGAGAGAGAGAGAGGCACCACCAACTGAATAAGTGAGGTGCCACGGTCTCTTCTGGGAGTTGGGTCCAAATGGTGAATGAATGTGATCTGTTTATTAGAGAAGCACAAAATTAATTGCAGTTAGATTTATTACGGACTTTTGTCATGTGTAAGGTTCTCTTTTTTCTTGCATTAAATAAGTAGAGCATATAAGCGTTGATATATCATAAATGTAGTGGTATCAGCTATTCGATGATTTTTTGAGATAATATTTGAAAACACATTTAAAAATAAAATTTTGAATAAATGATTCAAATAAACTTGATTCATAAATGGCTTTTTAAAAAGGGTTGTTTAGTTTCCACCTCTCCTAAAACATGTAAATTATTAAAAACCCCTTTCAAAACATAATATTATTATAAACCCCTTTAAAATGTTACCAGACTTTATAAAAAAACATACGGTCAACAAACTAACTATATTAGAAGAATATTTCATCTCAACATATGTATATTATCCATTTTACCCTCTCTATTTATGAAAAATGTCGTAAATATCTTTCTTCAATCTCTTGAAATCTCTTAATGGGGAGGGTAAAATGGACAATATACATATGCTGAGATGAAATATTCTTCTAATATAGTTAGTTTGTTCACTGTACGGTTTTTTACGAAGTCTGATAACATTTTAAGGGGTTTTATAATAATATTGTGTTTTGGATGGAGTTTTTAATAATTTGCATGTTTTAGGAGGGGTGGAAACTAAATAACCCTTTTTAAAAAATAATATTTTTGTACTAAAAACTGTAAATAACTTTTTAATTAAATGTGTTTTGTGAAATGAATGTCAATACATTTATGCTTTCTGCTTAATTAAAAATATAATCATTTTATAAAAATGTTGTCAAACGGGCCTCAATCGATTCACGATTCACGATCAAACAACTTTAGTCGGACATCCTCCGATTTCAGTGAAAAAAAAAAGAAAAAAAATTTCCTCGAATCCTAGTACAAACGCTTAAATAAGTCAGAATGAGTTTTTTTTGGGATGGGTTAGGTTCAATTTAATAACTCTTGTTTCTATAGAGACAATTTATCATTTTCTCCATAATTCTGATAGATTGCGTGGGAATTAGAATAATATAAAATTTTGATTGGAATGATTAGAAAGTCATTTATAAAATGATTAGAAACTATATAATAAAATATTTTAAAAGTCATTTATCTGGGAAATAAAACTGATATTCAAGGTCAGTTTGATAAGTTTTTTTTGTTTGATAATTATTTTTTTTAATTTTTATTTTCTGATCAAATCTTCTCCTATTAATATAAACAAAACTTGAATCCAGAACCCCTCGGTGAAGAAGGGATACTTTTACCAAACTACCAAAAGGTAATTCAGTAAATGTGTAAATACATGGGGGCTATTTAAGATTTTGTCTAAGGCTTCTCAGTTTGGTAACTTGATAAAAAATAGAATTAATTTCTTTTCAGAATTTTAGTTCTGATTAATTCCGTTAAAGAAGAAATTTTGACTGCAATGTCAAAAAATGAACACATGAATGAAAAAATTCTAAACTTAATTTTTCAGAATGTTCCAACAGAAAATGAAATAGAATGAAAGTTAAATTTGCCCATAAAACTAGTTTGATAATTTATACATCATAGAAATCTTGATAGATTCTATGAAATATTTCAAATGTGATTTTCCAAGGTGTTAAATTGAAAAGGAGAATAAACATGAAAATGACCCTTATGTCTAGCCAGTTTGATAATTCTAATCCCGAAAGACAATTCCATTCAAATAAATGGGACCGTGGCATGTCTCTCGTCTCTATCCCGGTATGGCTATTCGACTAACTTAATAAGTTGATACTTGATAGGCGCGTGGTTCTGAATCTGAGGTGCCAATTTTGATTTAACAAATGTGTTTGTCAGAGGTAGCAATTCATGTGAGTAAGTGATGAGGTTTCCTAGATGGGAATAGAATATCTTATATCCTGATATCAAAGATGGTCTTTTTTTTCCCATATTTTCAATTAACTTAGTTCAATTTTAGATGCAGTAAGGAAACTTTTTTTAAAAAAATTGCTGCCATGTGTAGGGGTAAATGAACCAAGCCGTTTGGGCTCGGCTCGGTTTGAGCTCGTTCAGGCTCGTTCATTTAGACAAATGAGCGAGCTTGAACACGTTTTAAAGCTCGATTAGGCTCGGGACCTGGATCAAGCTTCATTTTATGTTCAAATTCAACCCGTTTGTGTTATTAAAACTTAGTTGAAGCTTCACTAAACTCCTTTATAAAATCAGAATATTAAATTAATACAAAGTTATGCTCATTTAAACTCATAAACTTGGCTCATTTAGGCTAAAACTTTGTTTTCAATATCTAAATACCCTAAAATGAAGAAGAACGTTAGGCTCGTTGAAGCTCGTGAGATCGACTCGACTCGACTCGTTTGACTCGTTTACCACCCCTAGCCATGTGAAGACTGTGACAGATAGCAAAACTGCCAAAATCGAAATCTTTAAAGGACAGGCTTATTTAAGAACCAATCTATTTAAATAGGATATATGTTAGAGATATTATCGTCCATTATAAGGTAAGTACAATGAAGACCCCACCTTGTTCTCTGATAGCCCAAAAAGATTTATCAAATGTTCATCACAAAATTATGTTTGTCTTGGAAAGGGTGTTTATGAGTCATGAGTCAATTATTTGGTAGCAAACATTGTCTTTTTCATGAGAAAGTGGATTGCCCTTTATTTAAACAAATATGTGCCTTTTTGGCGATAATGTATTATCAGGTATATAATATAATTGTGATCAGTGATCATAGCACAACGGTTCATGATTTAGCGGTGTTATCGATAGGATCTAAATTCGAGTCTCGGCGCTGACTTATCCACATGTTTGTTGACGATTATTCGAAAAAAAATTTCGTGGGACCGGAACAAACAGACAAGATAGCATTCCCAGCTCGATCATAAGCTCGGCCACGGGGTCCCTCTTATATTAAAAAAGAAAAAGAAAAAAAAGGTATATAATACAATTATTTAATCCCTCAGGCCATGGTTTAACTGGTCCACTTGGATTAAGATTTATATTTTTTCACCTATAGATACGTATATAAGTGTGCACACATGTTAATAAAAAGATTGAACCAATAATCATCTCTTTTTTTCTCTTTTGTATAATTACCACACGTTTTAAATAGATATGAAAATGATAATTACAAATGAAGTAAAGAATATACATCGTCTATACCTAGGGACGGAGTCAGGAATTAGAATAAAGGGGGCCACATATAAGAGAATTAAACTAAGAGAAAAAAACTTAAAATATAAAAATATGATATGATAATTTAAGACAAAAATGTGTCAAAAGTCAAGCAATTCATAAAATTAATGCATAAATGCATATCTAATCGATGTTTTTCATTTAATACCCACAAAAATAAAATACATATCTTCTACTTCAATTGTGTCCGATAATTTTTCACCGCATAAAATTCATCCACAATCATATAAATTTTTTGGCTATTTCTCTTTCGATATATAAAATCAAACAATTTGCAAGAAATTCATCTTCCATCTTGTTATGAAGTCTTGTTTTAACAAGTTTCATTGCTGAAAATGATCGTTCAATAGTTGCTGTGGAGACTGGAAGAGTCAAAACAAGACGAATCAGTCTATCAATGAGATAGAAAGTTTTCAACTTTTCTGTTTCCTATAATCCTCGGCAGAGTTCAGAAATTCTGGATAAATTTTGCAATCTTGTATCAGCCGGTATATCGAGTTCATAATATTGTAACTGATATCTTAAAAAAGTAATCTCTTGCTCTGTGAAATCTTGATGATAAATATTTTTAGCGAGGGTGCATATATCATCAATATTAAATGATTTATAACCATCTCTCGGATCGAGAGCCATGCTAAGACGAAGAAGTTCCATAGATTCCTCATTAAATCGGTCACTTAGCTCTTGTAACATGTATTCTATTGCACCATTAAAAATGTCAACTCGATAATGATGCTCCAGAGTAATATTATCACGTTTAGCCCGAAAACGCCTATCACCATAGGGGATATTCAAGTCCGGAACTTCAACTTCATCTTGCCCACAAAATAATATCACATTATGAAAAAAATTATCCCAACCATTTTCTCGCAACTTCTGAACACCTTTGTAGTGGACACTAAATTCATTGCATTCAATATATCTTGAGTTTGATGTTGCAAGCACTGACAAATAACATCTGTAGTTCCTAGAACTTCTTTCATTAAATGTAAGATAAATATGAACTCAAATTTTCTCATTTTTCTTAAAGCAGCTTCGCCATCTCCACGTTGAGCTAGTGTGGATGCATGATCGCTGATGTCAAGTAAAACAGAGCAAGTTGCATTATACATTTTTATGACACTGCAAACAGAAGAAAAATGAGACGATCATCGAGTATCTCCAGGTCGTTGTAGCGTGCCAAGTTGATTAGCTCCTGAGCCTGTCTTAATTTCATCAAGATCAATCATATGTTGAATATACACTTTTTGAGCATCACGTAATTGATCATTGCGCTTGGCAGAAGCACCAATAGTGTTAACAATATAAATCAATTCATTGAAAAAATTATGTACCGATTTAACTTCTTTCAAGGCTGCAACCAGAGCTAATTGGAGTTTATGTGCAAAACAATGTACATAATATGCAAATGGGCATTCATTGAGAAATAAAGATTTTAGTCCCTTCCATTCACCGCGCATGTTACTTGCACCATCATATCCTTGACCTCGCATATTTTGAATACTTAGATTATGACGAGAGAGGACAATAGAGATCTCATTTTTCAGGGTGAGTGCAGTTGTATCTTTAACATGCACAAGATCTAAAAATCGTTCTCGCACAAACCCATTGACATCAACGAATCTTATCACTATAGCCATTTGCTCCTTTTTAGATTCATCTCTAGATTCATCAACAACAATACAATATTTAGCATCCCCAATTTCTTCACGAATTGCATTTTGCACCACACCTGAGAAAATAGACAAAAGCTCTTTCTGAATCATAGGTGATATATACTTAGCATTTCCAGGGGCATTTTCTAGAACAACTCCATCAACTTCTTTATTATATTGTGCAAGCACTTTTATCATTTCGGTGAAGTTACCTCGATTTATCGAATTTGGGCATTCGTTGTTTCCTCTAAAGGCGATTGCTTGAAATGCACAATATCGTAAAGCAAATTGATGTCATAAGCCGCAATCGATTATCCGCAATTTGATTTGAAGTTTGTCACTCCATCACTTTCTCTATGTGTCTAGACTGTGCCATTAAATCCTTACAACTTCTTACAGCGATGCTGTATGGAGAACACTAATCTTTCCCCACATGAGTCAGGAATGCACAATTCTTTCCATTCACTTTCTTCCACTTGAGAAACCCTTCAATGGTGAATGTGGTTGGCCCAAAACGTGCATTAGATGACTTATTAAAAACATAACACGGCAAGCAAAATGTGGCATCCTTTGGGGGAGAATACTCCAACCATGAAGAGAACTTTTCAAACCAAGAATACTGAAACTTGCGATTATGTTCACCCGATGCTGGATAGTCTGAAAGTTTATGTTGATAAGGTCCTGCCTTAATGTAAGCTCGATGAATATTATCTTGTTGATTTATTGGAAACTCTAAAATTTGAGAACGCAATCCTGGATCACGTTCTATAATTGGAAGAGGAGAATTAATTACATTTTCAGTTCTTAGACGTTTTGATGAAGGACTTTCAATGATTTGAGGTGGATCAACATCAGAAGAAGGATGTGTATTGGCTTTGGAGTTGGAGAAATTTTCTTTAAAAAATGAGTCAATCGTTTTCATCTTACTCATGATTTGACCTAAAATTCAATTGCAAACATAAATTAAATAAAAAATGATATGGAGCACATATTAATTCAAATAGAAAGTATTAATTGAAATTAAAATTATATATCGTTAGAGGGACTTAGCATCAAGAAAGAGAGAAAAATTCTATTTAGATTATAGATAGGTAAGTAATGTACCATCACAAAAAAAAGTATTTCATGGAACGCACCATCACTACCTAAAAAGAAACAAACACATATAATCACCACAAAATTCCTTCGTTAACCAATAATCAATTCATTGGCTAACAGAGTTCCTAAAGAAATTTACTAATAATTTTTTTTGGATATAAAAACATCATCTCCTTCCAAAGGGTTACATAATTTGTTCTAACTTCTAAATAGATCTAAAAACAATTGAATCCCATTTGTTTTAAATTTTTCATTGTTAGATTCTCTTCCTCTCTTCAACTCTCTCTCGTCCCAAACATCAAAACGAATTAAACAAATATAAAAAAATTCAAATAAAATTTATATATTTTTTAAAGAAAATAATTTTACATGTAACATGCAAAAAAAAATTCAATATAATAACTAACACAATGAAGATATTCAATTCTAAATTAACGAATCATGTGATAATAAACAAAAATTAAACAAAACAAAGAATAAATAAATAAATAACTAAAGAATCGATTATATAACAAATAAACTATATAAGTATGTACAGTATATAAATAAATAAATAAAAAAGATTGAGAAAGAGAGACTGACGCCATGACGCGTTGCGGCGCGAGGAAAGACGATTTGATGTTGCATATGGTGCTGGGTGAGAAAATTTAATAGGTTTTTTTGTTTTTTTTTTAGTTTTTTTAGGGCATTAATTGAATGGCCCATGTGGGAGGAGAATGGCCCACACAAAAAAATTTGGGTTTGCTTTGGGGGGGCCGGGCCCCAGCCCACCCCTCTATCTCTGTCCCTGTCTATACCAAAAGTCACTGAAGGATAAAAGTAATTTATATAACAAGATTAAATTATTACGTCTTCAAATATGAAAATGGATTAAATTCATGTGTGTAGTGTCTTATGTTATAGTATATTTAGCTGCAAAAAAAATCTTAACCCGTGTAGCTATGATCGTGGAATGAAAAAGTGGTACATGTGAGCGTTATATGCATAGTTGAAAAATTATATCAAAGGAGTAACGAATGACATTGTATTTTTCAATTGGGCAATGCTATTCCCACTACCAAACTAATTTTTGCCACTACCCCAAATTACCAAAAAAACCAGTTTTTGTTTTAAAAAAAACCTCATTAATCCCACTACCCTAACACTCCCACTACCCTAAAATAACTTATTAATCAATCCCACTACCCAACATTTCCTACCACCCCATCACAAATAAACTAACCAATGCCACCACCCAAATCAAATGAAAATCTTTTAAAGCACCCGCCCTTTCTCTCTCCCAACCGTCAAACGGCTGCCGACGACCTCGACTGTTCCGCCGACCACCTCCAACATCCTACCCTAGGGTGACGCTCAATTCGGCTTTATGACATTACATCTACATAACTTGTTTTTCATAACTAAGATAGTTGTTATGGATATATTATGCATTGGTTGTAAGTCATAATGGTTAGTTTTTGTTATAACATTTTTAATTCACAGGAAAAAAATTATGACAAGTCAGTGTATATTAAACAGCCCAGATCGACTATGTCTCGTCGAACATGTCCAAGAGACATCGACACACACATGTCGATTGAAAGTTTTAAAAAGGTAATGGATCACTTGGACAAGAAATTGTCGGTTTTTTCAATCCAGTTCGATTCAATGTTGTCGAATTTACTAATACGAATGCGACATGATACCATCATACCCTACTATGAGGAACTAACCTGTTGTTTTGAGGCCTTTCGACGATCATTGGTCATCCATGGAATCTCAGTTCGATGAAACTATGTCGAACATGGAATCTAACGTATGACGCTCCTCTGTCGAAGATCCTTTTGTGTGGTTGACAAAGCCTTGTCGAATAGCCTCTCTCGAGTTGACAATGACAGGCTAAATTGAGCTTAAGCGATGTATGTTAGTGTTTAATAATATGCTAATAATGAATGCTTGTTTTTACTCAGTATTCATTTTAATTTTCTAAGTGAAATCAAAACAGACACTATATAGTTTTACTAAATTCTAGTATTATTTGACTCAAGATAGAAACAAGTGTGAATTGTGCAATTGGGACTATGTGACGGGAATTGACATCGGAAGCCCAATTCGACTACACTTAGTCGACCTCCATGTGCAACGTATGACACCCATATGTCGACTATACTCTCTCGGGTTAAAAAAGGTTTGTTGACTGTGCTCTCTTGAGTTGACAAAGGCTTGTTGAATATAATCTCTCAGGTTGACAATGGCTTGTTGACTATAATCTCTCAGGTTGACTAAAAATAAGTCGATTCTATCTTCTAGCAGATGAATCGTAGTCGAGATACCTTCATCGGGTTGACAACGCATGGTCAAACATGCCATTCAAATCAAAATGTTAAACAACTCATCAAACTCAAGCCCAGATAATCAAACTCAATTTAATTCCAATATGAATTCCAATTCATCGAACATGCATCGACCACTTAGTGCCTTAAAGAACACAATTGTCATTATAATACCACATTGTATAGTCTTCTAAACATGCAGAGCCCCAAATGTTAAAAATAAAGTTATTCACATGAATCAATTCATTCATCCCTGACGAACCCTTTAAAGAAGGTGAACTCTTGAAGTGGTCTACTATCTCGAATGGATTGATAAGGATCAAACTCAACCTGCAGTCTATGTAACATTGAAATTACCAGAAATTATAATTAAAAATATGTCTAATAATGATTCCAAGATATGTAGATACATCAAGTCTGCAAGACATGTAGAATAACTCATCATCATATTGATTATTAATTATAATCAAATCAATTTCTTGCAATAGCATTTGATTTCAAAGGGAATTTAAAAAAATACATCATATACCCAATCACTGTCTTTTGGAGATTTCTAAATACATCATTCATATACATCATATGCTCAATCATTGTCTTTCATATATATCATATACCCAATCCAAAACCCTAGATTTCTAAAAAAAATAAAATTATATCACATCATATACATCATCAACAAATTATAGATCACATATAGAAAATAAGAAAGAACACATAAACAATACAGACCTAATGTACCCAATCACTATCTTTTGGGTTTCGACTTGACGGCGCGGTAAGGGGTTCTTCTGCGTCGTTCCGGCGGTAGAGAATCATTCGGCGTCGTCGTCTTCTCCGGCTTCCTCACGGCGTCCGCAAGTAAACACAGAGGAGGGGAGGGAGGAGAGTGAAAAAAATGAGAGATGAGAGAGGTTTAGTTGATTTCAATAGGTAGGTGGTGGGTATGGTTGCTCAATTGAAGGGCATTTATAAGGTAGGGGGTTTAGGAAAAATTAAAATGATGAGAGATGATTTTAAGAGGGTTGTGGTTAAAATAAGATAGGTAGTGAGAATAGCTTTGCCCTTTTCAATTTCTCATGTCATCCACATGTGTGAGATTATACTGCGTTGATGCAAATAAGATATTTTATATCTATATTTATTTCTAAACAGTTCAGGGTTTACCTTTAAAAATGGTAAGTCTTAGTGTTGAGTCTTGACGCTTACTCTCTTCTGTGTTGGCAAAAATTTAAAAAAATTGTTGGATCAGAGCACACAAACAGTGGTAACATAACCAGTTCATACATTAGTGTGTGTGTGTGTGTATATATTTAAAATAAATAAATAATTTAATTTTCATATATTGTGACAACAGGGTTAACACAGTATGCATTACGATAGTATATAGGCAGCTGATGGACCATTTTTAGAATACAGAATGCAAACATGGTTGCAAAACAAATTGAGTATATATATTGGTACTCATTTAAAAATATCAAATAATTTCTCAACCTCCCCCGTACTTATCATTTCCAAAATTTGATTTGATCATTCAATTAGTTGATCACTCAATTGTACAATCAGGAACATAGTTCAATTTGATAAAGTTCTATATTGTACCTTTTCAATAGTTTATTTTGATTAATGAAGATTGCCATTAATATTTCTTTTTAAGAATAGTTTTCATTATCTCCTGGGACCCTGATCCGGACCACCAGCCAACCACTGAAACCGCATTTATGCGGATCACCAATATTATTCACATTTGATTTTGTATCATTTGGTGACTCTATCTATGATTTCATGAATAGTTTTATTGGGTATTGATGCATTCAGTCCTTTTTGCAAACCAGACTGCAGCCTATACCCTATGAGAGCGCAATATAAGGCTCTATTATAGTGTATGATTTTTAAAAATTTCATTTTTTCAAATTTAAAAATATATACTATTGATTTTAATATATGTGTGATGTCTGCATTTTTCAACATATATATATATATATATATATATATATATATATATATATATATATATATATATATATATATACGCGGGTGATTACGTGCGGCGAACGGCGGGTGCGGCCGCGACGTGGGCCGTTCGATCGCGGGTCCATCGCATCCGACGGTCGATGTGAATCGCACCCGACCGTCCGATGCGATGGACCCGTGATCGACGGCCTGTGATCGCTGCCGCACCCGCCGTTTGCCGCACGTAATCACCCCTCTATATATATATATATATTTATATATAATGAAAATTTTAATTAAATTAAGTTAATTCATTTTCAGATTTAGCGGTGGACCTAAATGGGTCTAGTTTGATTTATAATTATAA
>CM060858.1:32068640-32098640 GCA_030737845.1 Acorus calamus | reverse complement strand
TTTGACACATGTTATAAATAATTCACTTAATGATTAATAATTAAATTCTTACAAATGCTTTTTTAAATGGGGTGAGTAAAATCGACGGTTTATGATCCTTAACACAGTCTCAATTACGTGTTAGAAAAGCTTTATTAATGTCGTCCGACCCGAATCGGGTGGGTCCCACACGAGAATAGTAATACTGGGCTCATGAAAAGACAATATACCCTCCGACCGCCCCACGACGAGTGGGAACCACACGCACTCCTCCCACCAAAAATCAAGGGTACAATCGTAACATTCACATCATATTCACAACGACATCAGGCACGCACGCGTTTGGGTTCAATCGTTCACGCCATTTTCCCTCAAAGTCACAGTGTTGTTGTCTGCACGCATAAGAGTGAGTGATAGTGAAAACCCCAAATGACCATAACAACCTTGTAAAATAAGACTTCTATTTCATTCTACCTAGGGCATTTTCGTCACTCCACAAAAATGAGAATCCGCTTGTTCCAAATCTGAGACGTCAAAATAGCTCAACTTTGACGAACCTATTAATCGTTACCTATTCTATTGACTAAGGGTCCGTTTGGCTCGGCGTTAGGCTAGCTTTTGCGTTTGAAAAAACTATCAAACTCTATCTCTCATCCAAACGGAATTTTAGCTTTTGCGTTTTAAGGGAAGTGGTGGCGATGAAAGGCTATTTTTTCTGGTTTTTGAAACGCGTTAAAACACTGCTTTTCCACCACCTGACCGATTTTTCAAAAGCGGATGTCAACACCGCCGAGCCAAACGGGCCCTAAGGCTGTGTTCAGAGTGCGTATGGACCGTTGCATCAGTAAAAACGGATGTCATTTTGAAAAGCATTGTTATTGTATTAGAAAAGTCTTTAAAAATATACATAAAACAAATGTCTCGGAGTTAAATGCAAAATTTGCCTTTTGTATTTGCTTATGCGACTGCATCTCTGTCAATGCAAAATCGGGCGTAACACCCTTCCAAACTCAACCAAAACATTTTTTGATACGGTAATCCTAGCTATATTACCATTTGAAAATAAGAACTTTCATTTTAAATTATTTTAAAAACTATATCACGAGGAAACACATTTAAGTTAAATTCTTAAAATTCAATCAATTTGGGTATTTGAAAACACCTATAATTATTATAAAAAGTAGAATTATGCAAACATCCTTTTAAATGCTGCTTTATTCTACTACAAGAAAATTATAAAATCATGTTAGTAATAAATAAATTGAAAAAATTGTCATAATACAATCAAATTAAATATAAGTCTTAAATAAACACCAATACAGTATGTACTAACAAATTAATATACATGATTATAAATATATGTGTGTTTATAACCTACTATATGACCAACTCATGATTTAAAAGAAAATTGATCGATCGGATCTAGATCGTTTCATTGTACAAACCCTTGTCCAATCCGACGTCTGATCAGGTTTAAACACGTGTAACGCTACCAATGGTTGGATGGGATTTAGAACGAACCAGAGATTAGTGAGGTACACTTTTGATTAGACTAGTTGTTGTGTATGTGCAGATGCACATAAACAAAGTCTAAATTTTTTTAATTAATATTAATATCAAATAATTTAGTTACAATAACAACTTTATAATAATAACTTCAAATGCAAGAAATCTAATGTCCCTAGCTTAATATTAATATTTTGATATTTAGTATTCAAATTGAAGTTAATTTCATGAATATAATCTGCATGCATGTCAAAATTTTTTTTATTTTGTCATATAATATTTTTACTATATTAAGTACAGTGATCGATTAATTCAACTTACTTTAAATGGGGTGGGTTAAACGGGGTGGGGTAGGGTAGGGTAGGGTGGGGTGGGGTGGGGCGGATACAAATATTAAGATGGAAAACTCGAAATGTAATGAAGTGGATATGAATTTCAAATTATAAAACCCGAGGTGGGGTGAGACAGGAATTGAATTTAATATTAGGGAAATGGGTTAAGTTTGGATTACGGTAAACCCGACCCAACCCAACTTATTGCCATCCATAAAAATAGGAAAGAAAAAGTGGACCATAGAAAAAATTAAAAAAGTTGATAAATAAATTTTAAATAAATTATAGGAAGGGAATATATTAAAAAAAGATAATAACAGATTATTGAAAATGCATCACAAAAATTCAAGTAAATATAATAATGAGAATATGATTAACATAGGTAAGAATTGTTTTTTTTAAATCATTTTCGTTGGAGATAATGTAGGATATATTAGGTAATGTAATGAATTTTTTTTAAAAAAATATGGATTTATTTTTAAAAACAAACATACAAAAAATATAATAACAAATGATTGAAAATATACCACAAAAATAGAAGTAAATATGATAATTAGAATCTGATTGACAGGAGTAAGAATATTTTTTAAAAAAAAATTAATTTTGTTAGAGATAATGTAGGATATATTAGATATGATTTGAAAAACATACAACACAAAATGAATTTGATGGAACACACTACCATACGCATACATGGCTTATATTATCCTTTCTGATTTTGGGAAAATCGATACAGGTCCTTGTAAAGTAAGCTAAATCGGTTTTAACCTCTGTAAAATAAAAAAATCACCACAGGTTCTTATGTTATTAAAAAATATCATTTCAGTCCTTACCATCACCTCAACTAACCAAGTACATGATTGATCTTAACTACATATTAAAAGTTAAAAAATGTTATCACTCCTTATTTTTGAAAAATCGATATCTCTCTCTAAAAACTTATGAAAATCACTAAATCTTTTTAAATGATATTTATTTTAGTTTCTATTGTAATCGAAATTAACCAGATTTGTAGTTGAAATACTGTAATACCCTTTTACAATTTATTTGATAAATTACTGTAAGACACTAACCAGATTTGTTGTTGATTTTAAGGAATTTTTACAGAAAAGTTTTCTCATTTTCATAATTTTTCAGGGAGTTGTACCATTTTTTTTAAAATACCGTTAGTGAATATATGATAGCAGGAGAATTTTCAAGAAAAAACAAGGGCATTTTGGTCATCAAAATGACTAAAATGAATTTTTTATATTTTACTGGGATTTTTTTAATGTATTTACTGAAGCAATTTAACTTGGAGACTAAATTCATTACCCATACATACTTTCTGGGGCCTATGGTGATTTTTTAATTTGATAGGAATTAACACTGATTTAGCTAACTTTTCAAGGAGTCAAATCAATTTTTTTCATTTAATTTTTTTAATCTATAAATATAGCACATATAGAGAATGAACCACTTGATAAACAAATTAAGACAACACAACGCGAAGTTTTTATATTTTACTCTCCCAACATTCAATGTAAGAAATAAAAAGCATACTAATTCTTCATATGTATCATTTGCACAACAATAAATCATTTATTAATGCAAAATGTCTATGAAGGTGCAAAAGCAAACACATATATGCATCCTTTCAGCATGTAAAATAAGATGCTCCGATGAAAAAAAAATCATAAACTCTTTGCTTTCGATATGAAAGTTCGGAGCCATCTCCATTTAAACATAGTATTTTAGAATACTTAATGATTAAAATATTTTTATGTTTTCTAAATATTTATTATTAATTGAACCATTTATAAATTATTTTAGGTTGGTGTTTAGATGCTTAATTCTCTTATCCATTTGCGCATCAATTGAATTGTTATGCCTATTAAGTCTTATTGAGTGTGTCGCATAATATAAATATTTTAATTTAGTCCCTCGAATTTTTATTATGATACTTTCTAGAAATGGACATATATTATATGGATTTTAACATTACTTATCCCAAGATAACAAATTGGATGGGGTAAATTGAAAATAATGTTTTCGTGTGAGAATGATGAATGATTCATTAAAAAAGGGTTTGGAGGAATTTTATTATTTAGATGGGTTAAATTCTTCGAGTGAAAGTTTTAGAACGAATGTCATGGGATTAAGTGGGTGTGAAGGGATTGTTGTCATAATATTTTCGAGTAATTAGTAGGGGTATATAATAATCAAATGTTTGTTTTTCTTGTTAAGAGATTTTTATATAGTAAAATAAAATATAGATTAAATTTAAAAAAATAGGATTATGAATTTCTTTACATATATGTGGTAACATAATTTTCATATAATCAAAATAGAGTACAAAATATATTATAACAATGGATTATATTTTGAATATCCTTTCATTTTTTACGTATTCCATTATCCTAATAATACTATGATAATACTATGATTTTTATGGAATTGAATAGAAATGTAGGGGGTAAAATTAAAAAAATGAAAGGACCCTCTTATCCTCATAATATTATGATATGGTAACCAAATTTAACTATAAGTTAATGTCACATGATGAAATGTATGTATTAGAATAAACTATGAATGAAATTAAAATGTTGTAAATGGATTTTTAATGGGATTGAATAGAAATGTAGAACTATCATATTAATATTATGATAACCAATTTTAAATATAAGTTAATAAATATGTTACATTATGAAATGTATGTATTATAATATACTATAAATAAGATTAAGATGCTGTAAATAGATTTTAATGGAATTGAATAGAAATGTAAGGGTAAAATGAAAAAATTTATAAAATATATTCGGCTTTGTCACAAAATTCTATAAAATAAATACAAAAATAAAAACACACAGCCCAATCAATAAACGAACGAATGATCAATCAAAAAGCAAAAAAAACACAGAGAGAGAGAGAGAGAGAGAGTCGATAGACCCATGGACCTTTATTAGGGATGGTGATTAAGGAGGAGAAGATGAAATGATTTAAAACGTTAGGAAGGAAGTGGAATGGTCTTAATTTTAGGGTCATAATGTATTTTCTAGATTTGATGAGTGATGAATTTTCATTTGAAGGTTTTAATAGTAATTAATGAAAATAATGTTTTCATGTGAAACGGTGTGGGAATTATGAATGATTCATTAAAAAAAGGTTTGGAAGAATTTTATTACTTGGATGGGGGTAAATTGAAAATAATATTTTCGTGTGAAACGGTGTGGGAATGATGAATGGTTCATTAAGAAAGGGTTTTGAGGAATTTTATTAATTGGATGGGGTAAATTGAAAATAATGTTTTTGTGTGAAATGAGGTGTGAGAATGATAAATGATTCATTAAGAAAGGGTTTGAAGGAATTTTATTAATTGGATGGGGTAAATTCTTCAAGTGAAAGTTTTAGAACGAATGTCATGGGATTAAATGGGTGTGAAGGGATTGTTGTCATAATATTTTCGAGTGATTAGTAGGGGTATATAATAATCAAATGTTTATTTTTCTTGTTAAGAGATTTTTATATAGTAAAATAAAATAAAATATAGATTAAATTAATAAAAATAGGATTATGAATTTATTTACATATATGTGGTAACATAATTTTCATATAATCAATATAGAGTACAAAATATATTCTTACAACGGCTTATAGTTTGAATATCTTTACATTTTTTATGTATTCCATTATCCTGATAATACTATATTTTCATGGAATTGAATAGAAATGTAGGGTAAAATGAAAAAATGGAAGTATCCTCTTATCCTAATACTATTATGATATGATAACCAAATTTAACTATAAGTTAATATGTCATATGATGAAATGTATGAATTCCGTATTTTATGCTCCTTCGTCTCACCTTGTTTATTCTTTAATATGAATGGAATTAAAATGTTGTAAATGAATTTTCATGGGATTGAATAGAAATGTAAGACTATCCTAATCAATTTTAAATATAAGTTATTAAATAAAAATGAGATTAAGATGATGTAAATGGATTTTAATGGAATTGAATAGAAATGTAAGGGTAAAATAAAAAAAATGGTTGTCATTAAAGTGGTGTGAATGGACTGAAATGGGATTGAATGAATTGACAAGGGCAAAAAGGTCAAATGGCAGTTTTTTTTATTTAAGAGACTTTTATATAGTAATATAGATTATTGGTCACCAAAAGATCAGACTGCCTGTCATGCTTTCATATATAAGAATTGAAAAATGGTAAATATGTCAATTGAATGTTTTTCAAAATTGATGCTTTTATAGATAGTATAGATAGATATAGATATAAATATAGATAGATAGATAAATAAATTTGATGAGTAATGAATTTTTTATTTAAAGGGTTTTAACAGTAATCAATAATAATAATAATGTTTGGGTGTGAAATGGTTTTGGGATTGATGATGATTTTGATTTAAGAGGGGGGTGTGAATTAATTGTCAAGGGAGGGTTAAAATTGTCAAATGGCTATGTGGATGGATTAGAATAGGATTAAAGTGATTGAGAGGGGTAAAATGGTCAAATGGACGGTTTTTGGTTTAGCAGCCTTTTATATAGTAATATAGATTTATATGATATAAAATATAACATTATATAAGCTTTTTTCTCTCAAAGAAACATTATATAAGCTTTTTTTTCTTAAAAGCTCTAGTGTGTACACAGAGTCTAAAGACAGGGCAGTCACAAAATGCCAATAGATCTATGACCTTGTTAAATCCCATCCCTTCCTTCCTTATCACACCCTCCCACACATCCATATCTCTTCTTCTAGGTCTCTCTATGTCTCCCAAAGCTTCAATGAAGAGAACTCCACTTTCAGACCCACCCAGACATTAACTACTGTAGCCTTTAATAAGAGAATGTGCAAATAAACTCCACTTTTTCTTAAGACCCCTTTATATATATATATATATATGAAAATGATTGCGTGCGGCGAACGGCAGGTGCGGCCGCGACGTGGGCCGTTCGATCGCGGGTCCATCGCATCCAACGGTCGAGATGAATCGCCCCGACCGTCCGATGCGACGGACCCGTGATCGACGGCCCGTGATCGCTGCCGCACCTGCCGTTCGCCGCACGCAATCACGTCCTTATATATATATATATATATATATATATATATATATATATATATATATATATATATATATATATATATAGTCGAGTGATTCGGTGCGGGAATGCGGGAAGCGACGTCGGTCGTTCGATCGCGGGTCCATTGCATCCAACGGTCGATGTGAATCGCACCCGACCGTCCGATGCGATGGACCCGTGATCGACGGCCCGTGATCGCTTCCCGCACGTCCGCATTCACTTCTATATATATATATAAGTGATTCGGTGCGGTTTGCGGTCGGTGCGGTGCGCGATCACGGGCCGTCGATCACGGGTCCATCGCATCGGACGGTCGGGTGCGATTCACGTCGACCGTTGGATGCAATGGACCCGCGATCGGACGGCCCACATCGCACACCGCACCGACCGCATACCGCACCACCTAATCGGTTCACTATATATATATATATATATATATATATATATATATATATATATATATATATATATATATATATATATATATATATATATATAGGGAAATGATACGGTGCGGGACGTGCGGTCGTGCGCGAACGACCACGGGCCGTCGATCACGGGTCCATCGCATCGGACGGTCGGGGGCGATTCATCTCGACCGTTGGATGCGATGGACCCGCGATCGGACGAACGACGTCGTTCCCGCACGACCGCACGTCCCGCATATTATCATCGACCTATATATATATATATATATATATATATATATATATATATATATATATATATATATATAGTCGAGTGATTCAGTGCGGGAATGCGGGAAACAACGTCGATCGTTCGATCGCGGGTCAATCGCATCCAACGGTCGAGATGAATCGCCCCCGACCGTCCGATGCAATGGACCCGTGATCGCTTCCCGCACGACCGCATTCCCGCACCGAATCACTTCCCTATATATATATATATATATATATATATATATATATATATATACGGGGGCGATTAGGTGCGGCGTGCGGCAGGTGCGGCGACGACGTGGGCCGTTCGATCGCGGGTCCATCGCATCCAACGGTCGACGTGAATCGCACCCGACCGTCCGATGCGATGGACTCGTGATCGACGGCCCACGATCGACGCCGCACCTGTCGTTCGCCGCAGGTAATCGGCCCTATATATATATATATATAATTGAGTGATTAGGTGCGGCGGCCGCACGGTGCGGCAGCCGTTAGATCGCGGATCCATCGCATCCAACGGTCGACATGAATCACACCCGACCGTCCGATGCGATGGACCCGTGATCGCTGCCGCACCTAATCATCCCTATATATATATATATATATATATATAGGGATGATATATAGTCGCGATTCAGTGCGGGACGGTCGGGGGCGATTCATCTCGACCGTTGGATGCGATGGACCCGCGATCGAACGATCGACGTCCTTTCCCGCATTCCCGCACTGAATCGCTCGCGTATATATATATATATATATATATATATATATATATATATATATATATATATATATATATATATAGGGGGCCGATTACCTGCGGCGAACGGCAGGTGCGGCGTCGATCGTGGGCCGTCGATCACGGGTCCATCGCATCGGACGGTCGGGTGCGATTCACGTCGACCGTTGGATGCGATGAACCCGCGATCGAACGGCCCACGTCGCCGCCGCACCTGCCGCGTGCCGCACGTAATCGCCCCCGTATATATATATATATAGTCGCGATTAGGTGCGGTTTGCGGTCGGGTGCGGTTGCGACGTGGGCCGTCAAACACGGGTCCATCGCATCGGACGGTCGGGTACGATTCACGTCGACCGTTGGATGCGATGGACCCACGATCGGACGACCCACGTCGCAACCGCACCCGACCGCACACCGCACCTAATCGGTTCACTATATATAGCTGCCGATTAGGTGCGGTGTGCGACGTGGGTCGTCCGATCGCAGGTCCATCGCATCCAACGGTCGACGTGAATCGCACCCGACCGTCCGATGCGATGGACCCGTGATCGACGGCCCGTGATCGCGCACCGCACCGACCGCACACCGCACGTAATCACGACTCTATATATATATATAGTCGAGTGATTCAGTGCGGGAATGCGGGAAACGACGTCGATCGTTCGATCGCGGGTCCATCGCATCCAACGGTCGAGATGAATCGCCCCCGACCGTCCGATGCGATGGACCCGTGATCGACGGCCCGTGATCGCTTCCCGCACGACCGCATTCCCGCACCGAATCACTTCCCTATATATATATATATATGGTCGCGATTACGTGCGGTATGCGGTCGGTGCGGTTTACGACGTGGGCCGTCCGATCGCGGGTCCATCGCATCCAACGGTCGACGTGAATCGCACCCGACCGTCCGATGCGATGGACCCGTGATCGACGGCCCGTGATCGCGCACCGCACCGACCGTAAACCGCACCTAATCGGCTCCCATATATATATATATATATATATATATATAGAGAGAGAGAGAGAGAAATGATACGATGCGGACGTGCGGACGAGCTCTTACGTGCGGATCGCGTATCAGCCGTCCGATCTCGCGGGATCGAGTGACAGCCGTCCGATCGCGCAGATCAAAAAAACATACCAAAAAAAGGACCACCGCCTATTAGAAAGGCTATTTTGAACTCCACCGTCTGATTATATATGATCGGATGGTCCAAAACATTCAAATAAATACCCTCTCAAGTGCCCCTGTCGACTCTCTCCATCTCGACCGTCTCTCTCGACTCGCTCTCTCTCTCTCGCTCAAAAACCCTCACGCACGGATCTCTCTCTCACTCACTCGCTCTCTCTCTCGCTCAAACGCACGAACCCCCGGCGACGACAACTGCACGGACCCCCGACTACGACGACCGCACGTACCTAGGCGACGACGACCGCACGGACCCTGTCGACGATCCCCTTGGCGACCCCCTCCACGTCCCCTGCTGCGTCCCCATCGGCGACCCCCTCTGCAACCCCATCAACGACCACCTCACGGAGAAGGCCTCCCCTGCGATCATCATCGGGTCATTCCTCTCTCTCCCTCAAATAGCTTTTTTAATCTTAGCAATCTCTCTCTCTTTGAATCTTGTTCAACCCATCAGAGCAGTAATCCTTATCCCCATTAAATCTCCTTGTGAAGATCTCTCCTTCCTTATCTTATCTGTTCTTTGTTTTTTTGGGTTTATTTAAGTTCAGATGAGTGAAGATGGTCAAAAGGGAGGAGAAGATGAAGATGAAACTGTTATTCAGGTTTGATTTTTTTATCTATAGCTCCTTATTTGATCAATGTGAAATGGGTTTGTTTAGATTCAATGACTTAGGCATAAAAAAATAATAGTTTATTTATTTTTTATCAATGTGAGATGTGTGATTTTTTAGATTCAATGATTTAGGCATAAAAACCTAAAAAGAAACATATTGATCATTTAATAAACAAATATAGGGTAGTAAATGGGATCTTCAATTTCTTGTGGGGTACTTGAAGCATGCCATCTTAATGTTTATAATGAATTTATTTTTTTTCTAGTTGTCAAGGGAAGTTTAATATTGTAACTCATCTTACATTATCCTCAAAAATGACTTTCATTGTTTGCATTCCCTTTTGTAATATTTGTTGTGATGTGTGGCAGACGATAAACCTTGTATTTTCGTTTGTAATATGTGTTGTGATGTTTGGCAGATGACAAACCTGTTATTGTCCTCACTCATGGAGATGAACTTTCGCGAATTCATTTGGGTGAACTGTTGGGAGTTCCACCAACAAAACAATTTTTTGAAATCCCAGGTGACTGTTCTTGTGATGACCTTGTTTGTTACCATTGGCTAATCAAATTACCTGCAATTATTTTTTTATTACTTGCACTGGTGGATAAAATGTCATCAAATGGAATGAATGTTTGAATAGGGATGCAAATCTGTGATAGGAGTTCAAGGCCTAAATAACATAGTTCCATCCACCAAACTAACAAAATTTAGTTCTTTTTTTAGAAGCTGCACGAATCTGTTGGAGAATACTTGCACCAGCATAACTGAAATCAAAGTTTTCTTGTATGATAGACTCCATCTTTATACCATTTTCCAGGTTTTAAAGATCTGCCACTGCATCTAGATATTTTCTCAAGGCTTGTGAAAGCTAGAGATAAATCATTGTTTAATTTAAATTATAATCATAAATTATTTGGTCAAGTATGTGTGTATTTTAGTAATCCTCGTCCAAACAGAAATGTGGTTATTGTCTAAGGGGTGAATTGAATATTTATAAATTCTGCAGGAATTTATTTCAACTTATATAGCTTCGGTAATACTTATCCTTTTATTATCCTCTATTGATTGACAAATATCAATGCGGATACCCATTTTTATTCTACATGAGCATGATATTATTATCAAGATCAAAGACTTATAGAAACCCAAGAAATAGGAACATGAAAAAAATACTAAATACTTTTTTTTATTACACTGGTGGTGTTAAAAAGGCTCATGGATTTGATTAGGTAGTAGAAAAAAAATTGTTTTCTGATCCCACTACACTCAACAGTTCAGTAGTTTTGAGTGATTGAATTAGTTTTTCTTATTTGGGATTGGTTTTCTATTTTTTGTTCTCAAGGACAATGTTAGCATAGTTTTTTTTTTTTTTGCAACGACAATGTTAATAAGTCATTATACTAATAAATTGAAATTTGGATTATTTCAGGTTATCACAGAATGAAACTCAACATTTTAATGAAACCCAAGCTTCTACTGACTGATTTTGCAGTAAATATGCTTCACAGTTGTTATAGTTTAATTTCCTTCTCCTATTGTTCCATGAAAGTGATGATGTTTCATTTGTTATTTCAAGAATGCTTGAAAAAGGGTGGTGCTTCTCAGATGGTGCTGTTTAGAAAAAGGGTGGTGCTTCATATTTTGTTTCACCTGGAGATTTTAGTTTTGTTTAGAATAGGTTGGTGTTGATATATTAAAAAAGGTTGATGTATTAAATTGGTGGATGTTGATGTACTGAAATTAATTGATGCTGATGTATTAACTTCTATCAATGTTGATGTATTAAAACAGGTTGATGTATTTAAATAGTTATCATTGCAAGTTAATCAGAAGTCCCAAGCTTGTTTGTGTCACATAGTCTCAATTTATAGGGCATCTGATTTGGCGGGGAAAAAATGAATATATGATGAGTAAGCATGGTTTTATTTATATATGTTGTTTGAGCAAATGTTGGTGCTGGTTGAGGCGCTAACAGCAACTTATCTGTTACAAATTAAACTGATTTGGACTGCACCTTCTTAGAGTGGGACTAGATTACCTGTAATGGATTACAACTTATGAATACTTGCTGCAATGGTTGTTTGAGGGTGGGGTTTTTAAAACACTCATTTTAAAACATTAAGCCATTCACTCAACATTTACTCATTTAAAAACACTAAGCATTCAGTTTTTATACCATAAAAACATTCAAACAACAAACACCACAGTTGTGTTTCTGTTACAAATTAGAAGCATTCAAACAACAAAATAAATCAACCATTTAGTATATTACACCATACAAACAACAATGTCACACAACAACATCCTCCCAGCCTAAAATCATGTGACAGCAACCAGCTAACTTGATGAAAAGCACTCCCCTTCCGCAGCAACCAGCCACATCATCAACACACTGCCCCTTTAGTTGGTATTGTGAAGTAACTTCTCTTCAACATAGGGAAATGACTGAGTTTGATGTTAATAACACCCTTACGTCTGCAAGGTGAAAAAAAGTTAAAAGCTCTATCAGTAGAAAAGCTAAAAGAAACAAATCAAATACATAGCTATATAAATTGAAATATAAAGCTTGATGATCTTCAATTTATAGGCCTCTAAAATAATGAAAAAAACTGAGAGTTGCGCAAGTTGTCTCTGCCTACTCAACTGAATACTACATAGCATTAAAAATTAGAAATAGAAGAGCGTTGATAGGCTCACTCAATCCATTTTATTCTATACTGAAACCAGAGCATTTATGATCAATAAAAAAAGAACATGAAGAGGTATTTTATCTCATTAGAACATTATTAAAACATCTTTTCACAATATCATTCATATTATTTACAATAAAACTTCTCATAGTTTAGCATAATAAGTCTGGAAATTTAAGTGTAAGAAGTCAACTCAACATAACTACTAGTAATTAGTTAATTACACCAGATGCATACATACTTTATTTACATGCATCCTGCAAAATATTAGATATGGAGAATACTAATACCTCTCAACCTAGCCACAGGTATCGGATTGAGTGCCAATCCACATGCTCTTCCTGAGGATTTTTTGAGATGATCATCATATAAGTGAAGCTGAGGAGACACACTTCCAATAGCACCACCCATGCTTCAAAACTGTGTGCTCTGTCCAATGTCTTCCACATCTGTTTCAAACATGTCCAATTTCAAGTAAAATCACCTCATGCATCCCTATGAACACTATTTTTATCCACAACGCAAATTTAAGGGAGGTGTTATGTCATAAATATTCAAATTAAAAAATGCAATGGTAGTACGGTGGGGTGCATAAGACAAGCAAGAGAGATGCCCCATGTAGCTGTATTAGTTTAGAAGAATTGTCATGTTATCTTACGTGAACAAGCAATTCAATAAGACATCCTATGTTGTTTGTATGCTCAACATCTTTTGTTTCATGGGGTACCCTGAGCCTCTACAATAGTTCGATTTACTTGTAAAGATTTTGGTTTTATTGCAAATATGGATCGTGCAATGCATGATTTGTGAATTTAAATGTTATCAAGAGCATGATATATATGTTTCTCATAAATGTTATCAGGAGATGGGTTTTCAAACAAAGATGTTATCAAGAGCATGATGTATATGATTTACTCATAAATGTTATCAGGAGATGGATTTTCATGGAGTACCCGGAGCCTCTACAATTGCTCGATTTACTTGTAAAGATTTTGGTTTTATTGCAAATTTGGATCATGCAATGCATGATGTGTGAATTTAAATGTTATCAAGAGCATGATGTATATGATTTACTCATAAATGTTATCAGGAGATGGATTTTCAAACAAAGAGGTTCTCAGTGTGTGACAGCTTACAAGTTTAAAATGAGGGATTATAAACTGCCAGTTAAGTACTCCTATTTTCCTAACTCTGAAAACAACATATGTAAATTGCCATCCAAGAGGCAGACTGTGCATTGGGAGGAGCCAGAAACAACCACATTCATAGAGAACACTTGCAACCAGTGAAGCAAGTACACATGCAGGCAATTGTTTACCACAAGAAATTGAAGATCCCATTTACTACCCTATATTTGTTTATTAAATGATCAATATGTTTCTTTTTAGGTTTTTATGCCTAAATCATTGAATCTAAAAAATCACACATCTCACATTGATAAAAAAATGAATAAACTATTATTTTTTTATGCCTAAGTCATTGAATCTAAACAAACCCATTTCACATTGATCAAATAAGGAGCTACAGATCAAAAAATCAAACCTGAATAACAGTTTCATCTTCATCTTCTCCTCCCTTTTGACCATCTTCACTCATCTAAACTTAAATAAACCCAAAAAAACAAAGAACAGATAAGATAAGGAAGGAGAGATCTTCACAAGGAGATTTAATGGGGATAAGGATTACTGCTCTGATGGGTTGAACAAGATTCAAAGAGAGAGAGATTGCTAAGATTAAAAAATCTATTTGAGGGAGAGAGAGGAATGACCCGATGATGATCGCAGTGGAGGGCTTCTCCGTGAGGTGGTCGTTGATGGGGTTGCAGAGGGGGTCGCCGATGGGGACGCAGCAGGGGACGCGGAGGGGGTCGCCAAGGGAGGACGTTGGGGGGTCGTCGGTGCGGTCGTAGCAGGGGACGTGGAGGGGGTCACCAAGGGGATCGTCGACGGGTCCGTGCGGTCGTCGTCGCCTAGGTCCATGCGGTTGTTAGAAAACTGCTATTAGTTGGTTATGTAATATGTTATTAAGTGATTGTGTAATGGGAGTTGGTTGTCACTAATTTAGGAGCATGATTGTTAGGTAGTTATAATAATAGTTGTTTGTAATCCTATATAAAGACATTGGTTGTAATCTATTAGAATGTATGATTTTCTGATATTAAAATTCAAGTTTGTTGGTGGCTAATCCCCAATCAAAGGATTGCTAAGAATCAAATTCCTATCTATATCCTATCATCTGGTATCAGAGCAGGTTCCAGGTTGTGATGACGATCAAGGAACTTGAAGAACAGGTTGCTGTTCTTACTACTCGAATGGATGAGATGTCTACCAATATTCAAGAATTATTGCGTGATCGTTAGACTCATCATACTATTCTTCAGAATATTCAGGCTCTACTTCAAGATCGGCCAGCAAACCAGGTAAATCCTGAACGACCACAGCCTAACCGTGATCGTTGTCATCATGACGAGGAGGTTGGTCCAATTTTTCAAAGAAAAACTCTCCGAATTGATTTTTCCAGATTTGATGGTATTGATCCTGAAGGGTGGTTGTTTCAAGCTGAGCAATATCAAGAACTTAATGGTGTTATAGATGCGCAAATGGTTCCATTAGCATCTGTCCACCTTCAAGGGGATGCTATTCCTTGGTATCGTTGGCTTAAACAATCTATTGGATTGTTAACTTGGCAACAATTTTCTCGAGCAATTTGTGCTCGTTTTGGCTCTCGTCAACATATTGATCCTTGCAGTTAATTGTCCAAATTGTCTCAAATCGGCACTGTTCGTGAGTTCATTACTGAGTTCGAGAAATTGGTTAATTTAGTTCCTGGCATGCTTGAATCGCATCAAGTTAGTATTTTTTTGTCTGGCCTCCGTGCTGATATACGGGCTGGTGTTCGTCTACTTCGTCCGGTGGGTCTTATTGAAGCTTTTGAATTAGCACTTTGTCAGGAGGATGCCATTACTGCAACAACAATTCATAATGCGACAAGGTCTCCTTCTCGTTCTTCAAATTCAGGATCTCCTTTTTTCTCGTCTATGTCGTCTACTTCAAAACCTACTGCACAATTACCTGCTTTACCTTCCAATGTTAAACGCCTTTCTTGGGCTGAACAGAAGGAACAACGTGAGAAGGGCCTTTGTTTTAATTGTGATGAAACTTATAAACATGGTCATGTTTGTCAAAAACCTCGCCTTTCTCTCTTAGATGGAGCTACTGAAGTTGACATGGAAGAAATTGAACCTGCACCGATGTCTGATTCTTTTGTGGCTTGAGGACAAGCCTTGCTTCAAGGAGGGGTGAATGTTAGAAAACTGCTATTAGTTGGTTATGTAATATGTTATTAAGTGATTGTGTAATGGGAGTTGGTTGTCACTAATTTAGGAGCATGATTGTTAGGTAGTTATAATAACAGTTGTTTGTAATCCTATATAAAGACATTGGTTGTAATCTATTAGAATGTATGATTTTTTTATATTAAAATTCAAGTTTGTTGGTGGCTAATCCCCAATCAAAGGATTGTTGGTGGCTAATCCCCAATCAAAGGATTGCTAAGAATCAAATTCCTATCTATATCCTATCAGCGGTCGTCGTCGTCGGGGGTCCATGCGGTCGTCGTCACCGGGGGTCCGTGCGTTTGAGCGAGAGAGAGAGATCCTATGTGTGAGGGTTTTTGAGCAAGAGAGAGAGCGAGTGAGTGAGAGAGAGAGAGATCCCGTGCGTGAGGGTTTTTGAGTGAGAGAGAGAGAGAGAGAGAGCGAGTGAGTGAGAGAGAGAGATCCCGTGCGTGAGGGTTTTTGAGCGAGAGAGAGAGAGTCGAGAGAGACGGTCGAGATGGAGAGAGAGTCGACAGGGGCACTTGAGGGTATTTATTTGAATGTTTTGGACCATCCGATCACATATAATTGGACGGTGGAGTTCAAAATAGCCTTTCTAATAGGCGGTGGTCCTTTTTTTGGTATGTTTTTTTGATCTGCGCGATCGGACGGCTGTCACTCGATCCCGCCAGATCGGACGGCTGACACGCGATCCGCACGTCCGCAGCGTATCATTTCTCTATATAGGATGCGATTCACGTCGACCGTTGGATGCGGTGGATCCGCGATCAGACGGCTGCCGCACCGTGCAGCTGCCGCACCTAATCGCTCGACTATATATATATAGTCGAGTGATTTAGTGCGGGAATGCGGGAAGCGACGTCGGTCGTTCGATCGCGGGTCCATCGCATCCAACGGTCGATGTGAATCGCACCCGACCGTCCGATGCGATGGACCCGTGATCGACGGCCCGTGATCGTTTCCCGCATTCCCGCACCGAATCACTTCCATATATATATATATATAGGGAAGTGATTACGTGCGGTCGTGCGGTCGGTGCGTCTGCGATCACGGGCCGTCGATCACGGGTCCATCGCATCGGATGGTCAGGTGCGAATCACGTCGACCGTTGGATGCGATGGACCTGCGATCAGACGGCCCACGACCGCGACCGCACGACCGCATATTATCATCCCCGTATATATATATATATATATATATATATATATATATATATATATATATATATATATATATATAGAGCACCGATTAGGTGCGGCGGCCGCACCGTGCGGCGTCGACCACGGGCCGTCGATCACGGGTCCATCGCATCGGACGGTCGGGTGCGATTCACGTCGACCGTTGGATGCGATGGACCCACGATCAGACGGCTGCCGCACGGTGCGGCCGCCGCACCTCATCGCAGTCGTATATATATATATATATATATATATTGTTCAGTCTTTCATTAGTTTTGAAGTCTATATATCCTCGGAGACCCTTATAAGAGCTTTTTCAGGTAATGAATCTGCTTTGTTTTGTATTTTTTTTTTTTTTTGAATCATCCAATGAGGTGTTTGTTTCTTCCATGGATGTGGTTAACTTCCTTTTGTGCTTTCTTTGAGAAACTAATAGATGTTGGAAGTGATTTTAACAAGCTTCTGATATTGTAATATATAAGCTATTAGAATTCGAAGAACCGAAATGGCACCACGGAACGGTCGCGGGAAGCCGAAGGGTGAGAAGAAGAAGAAAGAGGAGAAGAGTAAGCTATTTTTCACTTTTTTTTTTCTTTCAAAACTTTATGTACACTATCACATATATTATAAATATATATTTAGCTAATTTGGAGCAAAAATTGAAATGCTCATATTAAATTTTGAATTCATCTCTCACTATGTGTATAAAATTCACTTGGGCTTGCATTTGCAGTTCTTCCCCTGGCCATGGACATCACTGAAAACCTTCCCGACCAATCTCAAGTTGTTCTAAAGGTTGGTTTGTTTATTTCAAGGAAATCTTGTTATTTACATATTGATAGTATGAAATGTACTGTTTTTAATTTTTAGCTAAGAAACCATTTGCATGGTTTTTTGTGAAAAAATGTGAACATAGGAAAAATTTTACCTAAATAAATCAAATCAATTAAGGTGTATTATAACTTTATTTCTATTGATTTGAATTCACTTTTACTTATTTATTTTCCTGTTTTTATCTACTTCCTCTAATCTCATTCAGAGTTGTATTTTAAAATCTTTAATAAAATCATGGTAGTAACATCTACCTTTTCTTAAAAAAATGAAAAAAATAAATGAACAAATTTTTTTTTTCTTACCATTTTTGAGAAAGAAAAACAGTATTTGTTATTAATGCAAATGGAGTGTTGCGCGTGACACTAACCCACTAAAAGAGAGTGTTGCGCGTGCAAATGGAGTGTTGCGCGTGACACTAACCCACTAAAAGAGAAGGAATTTAATTAAATGAAGCTTTTGGCAAGGCTTGGCAATCTATGGTGGTGGGGCTTATTTGGAGTGAATAAATATATTTTTTTCTGTTTGGAGCTTGTGAAACTTGAAAATTTTATTTGAATGTTACAATATGAAAAAAAAAACTAATGGTGGTGTCATAAAATTTTAAAAATCTAACAAGATTAACACGTATACGAGTTAGGCACTTATTGCCTCGATCTTACCTTCCACTTAGAAAGGGCCAGGTCAAAATCCTAATTATTAATTTTTTGTACAGCTAA
Source organism: Acorus calamus (assembly GCA_030737845.1). Lineage (NCBI taxonomy): Eukaryota > Viridiplantae > Streptophyta > Magnoliopsida > Acorales > Acoraceae > Acorus > Acorus calamus. The sequence goes on along the minus strand of CM060858.1, from coordinate 32,079,758 downwards.
TTATAAATAATCTGGATGACCATAAATTTTTGTGTATAAATATATGTGAGAGCCATTTTAAGAGTTCCTTTAAGACCTTGTTCACCCATTTTACGCTCTCAATGCCAGCCAGCCATGATTATGGGAATAAATGGGTGCCATTATAAATTTAAATACATGCATAATGTTCCACAAAGGATGCATTTGTTTGTCACTGGATGGAAGTTTGGGTTGTTTAACCAATATCTAGTACTAATAGAGAATGCCTCACTTTAATAAACGCTCATGTATGTTCTTTACTACTTTTCTTTTGTATTGGAGATTTTAACATGTATGAAAGCATGTCTGTTAGATTCTGTTAAATTTTCTGAATTATATTTTTGGCTTCTTTTGCTTTGTTTTATCATTGGGGACCAACCCCAACATAATCACTATTTGAACCAAAATCTTTTTAGTGGACCCAATTGAATAGTCCTAGAACAACAAATACGTTGGTTCAACTTGCAGTTTACCCAAAAATAAAATAAAATCAAATTGCAGTGTTAATTACTTGGATGTTAAACTGAATTTACTGCTTGTTCAGCTTTTGTAAAGTCGGTTTTTTAAATATTTAATTATAAATATATATATTTTTTATTTTTAAATAATTTTATGAAAAGAACCACTTAAAATGTAGCTTTTTAATAGTTGTTTCTAAACACGGTCTCATTGGGCAAGAATCAGGTTAGGTCCAACGGGCATTGAACAATTTGATTGTTCAACGCGTTCATGATCATCCGATCTTATATTTTCAGATACACAAATTAATTAATTGAATCTTCAAAATAAAGGCTTAAAATTTCATTATATTCTAAGCTTAGTAGTTTTAAAATCTTACAAAGTATTGTTAGAAAATTCGTACTAATATAACGGGCTATGTTTACAAAACAGTATGAATAAATTAACAGAAACACAGTAGATAAATTCAGAGAAGAAGAATAAAATATACTGGGTTGTCGAATCTGTTCTGAAAAAGGAGACCGAGGCTAGAGTTAGACTCTATATCCTTAAGACATAATTCGCCCCGCACAGGTGCTCACGGATGACGGCGAATGTCTCCCAGGATACAACGGTCGACGTCTTTTGGTAGCAGCACTTCAAACCAGAAGACCAGCGAACCAACTTGTGTGTAACACTCTCTCTTTTATGACACTTTAATGAACTGGACTTGAATGCAGTGAAAATTCGATGCCTCAAAAATGCAGAGAATGAGTGGTATTTGAATAGGGAAGAATTGGTTGAAGAGACTCCTTCCTCTGTTCAGTTTTTTCTGAAACAGAGTTTCAAGCACCTATTGATTCAAATAATCAACGGTCCGATCGTAACCGTCCATCCGACGGTCCACATTGCATCTGTGGATCCATTCGATCAACGGTCCGGATTTAATCCGATCATCCCACATCACATCTACCGATCGACGGCCTGGATTTCATTTGATCAGAATGATCTCCACCGTCCGATCAGACAAAAGGTCCAAAAAGAAAAGGCTCCAACTCCTAGCGACGATGTGAAGTGCTAAGTGCGCCCTAAAACGCCCAATACGCCCTCGCGCGCGCGCGTCGCGCGTGGTGGTGCTACGCACCACCCCGCTTGGAAATGTCCACCATAGGGTGTCCACCAAAAGCAATACACTAGAGTACAATGAGCCCATCTTATAAATCATCAATACTTTTTCTTTTTAACCGATATGGGACTATAGCTTTTTTTTTTTCCTTTTTCATTCCCAATCACCAACCACTTTCATCATGTTTTAAAGAGAACTTTAGATCCAATTTTCTCATTCACCCAAAATGGGTTTTGAGAATATAAATATATTATGTTCATCTACTCAACGAGAGGAACGTAATCCAATGAGTTTTCACTAAACCTAATTAGTATAACTCAAACTCATTTTAACCAAAACATGGTCAAAACACAAGGTTTTTCCAACAATCCCCCACATGAATGAAAATTGATTTAATTATGCACATGATAATGCTGACACCAGAGAGAGGACATTGGAAAGTTACTGCTTCGAGAAAGGTGGCTTTTGGCCTTGAAACTTCCCTAATAAAAACTATCGGATTTACAGGCTAACCAGTGAACATGATGTCTTGAACTGTTCAGCCATAGTTGTAAAACTAGACAATAGTTTTTACACAGTTCCTTTCCTAACACAGTTGGTTCTCACGAATGTGTTCATTTTGGCCCTGAACAACTCCTGGTATTCATGAGTGTTGTTAGAGAATTCAGCCTTATAATTCTCATAGAAGCGGCCACACTTCACACTCATATAGGTGAGTCCTATGAAGAGTATCCTGCCATACTCCACTTGGATTTCCAAGATATAGGAATCATTAAAAGCAACACTTAACCTGTTTCACGCTACAGGTTGCACTGTTTCACCACAGGAACGAGTAAGAGATTTTTATCTCCTCAGTGCCTCGACGAAGTCACACATAACTTAGTTGTCCCATTGAACCTAGATCTTGGGATCTCCAGTCAACTAGGTTGGGTTACCATTATGATGACTATTTGGATATAGGCTTCAATCCCATTCCCCTCGATGATCTGTACACTTGCTCTCTAGTCAAACCTTTAGTAAACGGATCCGCAAGGTTATCTTTTGACTTTATATAATCGATCGATATTATACCATTCGAGAACAACTATTTCACGGTATTGTGTTTCCGACGTATGTGTCGAGACTTACCGTTATAGATGTTACTCTGTGCCCTTCCAATTGCCGATTGGCTATCACAGTGTATACATATTACGGGCACAGGTTTCGGCCATACTGGAATGTCCTCTAAGAAATTCCAAAGCCATTCAGCCTCTTCTCCTGCTTTGTCCAAAGCAATGAATTCAGATTCCATGGTGGATCTTGCAATGCATGTCTGCTTTGAGGACTTCCACGACACGGATGCACCTCCAAGTGTAAAAACATATCCACTGGTGGACTTTGAGTCTTTTGTATCAGATATCCAGTTTGCATCGCTATAGCCCTCAAGAACGGCTGGATATCTTGTGAAGTGCAATCCATAAGTCTGGGTGAATCTTAGATATCTAAGAACCCTGACTATCGCCTTCTAGTGATCATGTCCTGGATTACTGGTAAACCTACTTAGTTTATTCACTGAGTAGGCTAAGTCTGGACGTGTGCAGTTGTCAAATACATTAGACTACCAATAATTCTAGAATACTCTAGTTGTGATACGCTTTGACAATTATTTTTAGACAAGTGTAGGTTTACATCTACAGGTGTCTTGGCTTGACCATCATCATTCTTATTGAATTGTTCCAGTATTTTCTCAACATAATGTGATTGAGACAATACCAGTCCATCAGATGTTCTAGAAATTTTTATTCCTATTATCACATCGGTGAAGCCCAAGTCCTTCATATCGAACTTGTTAGTCAATATTCTCTTGGTAGTTTTAATGATATCATTATTACTACCAATTATTAGCATATCATCTACATAAAGACATACAATGACATATCCTTTTTGAGTGTTCTTCGCATAGACACATTTGTCACACTCATTAATCTTGAAATCATTCGATAACATTATATTATCAAATTTTTCATGCCATTGTTTCGGTGCTTGTTTTAATCCATAAAGTGATTTAACAAGTCTGGACACTTTCCCTTCATGTCTAGGAGCAATGAACCCTTCAGGTTGTTCCATGTATATCTCCTCATCCAATTCACCATTCAAAAATGCAGTCTTAATATCCATTTGATGTATTTCCAAATTATGTAGTGCTGCAATAGCAATCAACATTCTAATGGATGTTATTCTGGTCACTGATGAATATGTGTCAAAATAGTCCAAACCTTCCTTTTGCTTGTACCCCTTGGCAACAAGTCTGGCTTTGTACTTGTCGATTGATCCATCTGCCTTCATCTTCTTTTTGAAGATCCACTTGCACCCTAAAAGCTTATTTCCTGATTCAACCTCACTGTTTATAGCCTCTTTCCAAAATGGTGCTTCAGGAGTGGACATCGCTTCCTTAAAGTTTTGAGACTCATTTTCTAACAAGTATGTTAGAAAATCAGGACCAAATGACTTTACAGTCTTTGTCCTCTTACTGCGTCTAGTATCATCCATAGACTCATTAGACTCTTGGTCTATGGTCCCTTGATGGCTACTTGATGCAGTATCATAAGTTCTCTTATGAGAACTTCCTTCTTGTGCATTTTTACATAGAAATATATTCTAAAAAATGAAGCATTCCTAGACTCAATAATTGTATTAACATTAATATCAGGAATGTCAAGTTTATGCACAAGAAAATGATATGCACTGCTGTTATATGCATAGTCAATGAAAATGGAATCAACGGTCTTTGGTCCAATCCTAACTCTTTTGGGGTTAGGGACTGCCACTTTTGCAAGACACCCCCACACTTTTAAGTATTTGTAAAAAAGTTTTCTGCCTTTCCATAACTCATGTGGTGTCTTGTCCATTTTCTTATGAGGTATTTTGTTGAGGATGTGATTTGCGGACATCAAAGCCTCCCCCCACAAGTTCTGGGGTAATCTCGAACTTATCAACATGGCATTCATCATTTCTTTTAAGGTACGGTTCTTGCGTTCAGCAACGCCATTTGATTAGGGTGAATAGGGGGATGTTGTTTGGTGAATAATTCCATGTTCTGCACAAAACTCCCCAAAAGGGGTTTCATATTCACCACCCCTATCACTCCTTAATACCTTAATTTTCTTGCCAAGTTGATTCTCTACCTCACTCTTGTAATGTTTAAACATTATTATGGCTTCATCTTTACTTCTCATTAAGTAAATATAACAGTATTTAGTGCAATCATCAATGAAAGTAATGAAATACTTTTTATCACCTCTGGTTTGAATAAATTTCAAATCACAAACATCACTATGAATTAATTCGAGAGGTTGGATACTTCTTTCTACAGATTTGAAAGGGGTTTTTGTTAATTTTGATTCCACACAGATTTCACACTTATGATTTGAATCAATAGTAAACTTAGGCAACAATTCCATGTTAATTAATCTACCTAAAGTATTAAAATTAACATGTCCTAATATATCATGCCATACATCACATGACTCAATCATATAAGCAGAATCATTCACTTTATTAATAGTAGGAATAACAGTTATTACATTCATCTTAAACAAGCCATCACTAAGATACTCATTTCCCACATACACCCCATTTTTGGTGATTACAAATTTGTCAGATTCAAAAACCAACTTGAACCCATTCTTGCTTAATAATGATCCAGAAACTAAGTTCTTCCGGATGTCCGGTACATGAAGTACATTGTTAAGAGTGAGTTCCTTCCCCGAGGTCATCTTCAACACGACTTTTCCCATGCCTTCAACTTTGGATGAAGAGGAGTTTCCCATGAACAGTTGCTCACCGTTTTTCACTTCAATGTATGAAGAGAACATCCTCCTATCCGAACAGATGTGACAAGTTGCACCGGTGTCGACCCACCATCTGAAAGCTTTATGTCAGAAACTTCGGTTGCAAGTTTCTCCTCCTCGGTCACGTGCACTTGACCAGTCTTCTTATTCGCGTTCTCTTGAGCCTTGCGAACCCTACAATCTTTAGAACGGTGACCAATTTTATTGCACGTGTAGCACTTCCCCTTAAACTTTTTATTAGGCCCTCCACTCTGATTTGAGCCTTTCCCGCGGGTGTTTTCTCTTGTTGGTTTTCTGTCCATCTTCCACAATGTGTGCCTTGGACTCCATGGGATGATTAACCGATCTCTTTTCAGAGGTTCGGTTATCTTCCTCAATCCTCAGTCGAACAATCAAGTCCTCGAGTCCCATTTCTTTGCGCTTGTGCTTCAAATAATTTTTGAAATCTTTCCAAGATGGTGGTAATTTTTCAATTACAGTAGCCACTTGGAAAGACTCGCTCAACACCATACTTTCTGCATCTATTTCATGCAGAATGAGTTGTAACTCTTGGACTTGACTGATCACTGTCTTTGTATCAACCATTTTGAAGTCAAAAAACCGGCCGACAACGAATTTCTTCATTCCGGCATCTTCTATCTTGTACTTCTTCTCCAAGGACTCCCACAGTTCCTTTGAAGTTTTGATCGAGCTATACACATTATATAACGCGTTGTCCAATCCATTGAGGATGTAATTTCTGCATAGAAAGTCTGAATGCTTCCATGCATCAGCGGCGCAAATCAACTGTTTGTCAGTCTCTTTGTCTTTCAATTTCGGAGCCTCCTCGTTCAGAAACATAGCCAAACTCAGAGTCGTAAGATAAAACAACATCTTCTGTTGTCATCTTTTGAAGTCCGACCCACTGAATTTTTCTGGTTTCTCTCCATGTGTGACATGGGTGGGAGCAACGAGTGGCACAGAAATTGTGGAAATAGTAGAGGTATTGGTGGCCATCTGTTACAACCAGAGTTATAACACAGAGATTAATCACAGGATATTTAAACAGAATCGAAACAGACTTCTCTGAAATAGAACTGTGAATATTATACTATCTTGTAAAACCGAAGGAATTACATCTTAAGATTGTTAGAAAATCCGTACTAATATAACGGGCTATGTTTACAAAACAGTATAAATAAATTAACAGAAACACAGTAGATAAATTCAGAGAAGAAGAATAAAATATACTGGGTTGTCGAATCTGTTCTGAAAAAGGAGACCGAGGCTAGAGTTAGACTCTATATCCTTAAGACGTAATTCACCCCGCATAGGTGCTCACGGATGACGGCGAATGTCTCCCAGGATACAACGGTCGACGTCTTTTGGTAGCAGCACTTCAAACCAGAAGACCAGCGAACCAACTTGTGTGTAACACTCTCTCTTTTATGACACTTTAATGAACTGGACTTGAATGCAGTGAAAATTCGATGCCTCAAAAATGCAGAGAATGAGTGGTATTTGAATAGGGAAGAATTGGTTGAAGAGACTCCTTCCTCTGTTCAGTTTTTTCTGAAACAGAGTTTCAAGCACCTATTGATTCAAATAATCAACGGTCCGATCGTAACCGTCCATCCGACGGTCCACATTGCATCTGTGGATCCATTCGATCAACGGTCCGGATAAGTGCCAAGTGCGCCCTAAAACGCCCAATACGCCCTCGCGCGTCGCGCGCACGCGTGTAGCACCACCCCGCTTGGAAAGGTCCACCATAGGGTGACCATCAAAAGCAATATACTAGAGTACAATGAGCCCACCTTATAAATCCTCAATACTTTTTCTTTTTAACTGATATGGGACTATAGCTTTTTTTTTTCCTTTTTCATTCCCAATTACCAACCACTTTCATCATGTTTTAAGGAGAACTTTGGATCCAATTTTCTCATTCACCCAAAATGGATTTTGAGAATATAAATAGACTACATTCATCTACTCAACGAGAGGAACGTAATCCAATGAGTTTCCACTAAACCTAATTAGTAAAATTCAAACTCATTTTAGCCAAAACATGGTCAAAACCCAAGGTTTTTCCAACAAGTATCTCAATCACAACAAAGTCAGAAAATCGGACGGTCACGATCGCTTTGAACAATCAAATAGATTCATTTAAGTCGCATTGATATGATTGAACACTTTGAACAATCAAATAGATTCATTTAGGTCGCATTGATATGATTGAACGATTAGTATTGTAAATTTTGTGACATGAATCACATTATTCTTGTCATGTTGAAATCAATTATCAAATTAGAAAATGGTAAATCAGTTTTCCAAATAAATCAGTTTTAACTAGATTTTTTTAAATAACCAATTTTAAATAATTCCAAAACTTTAAATTTTTTCAAATCACTTTAATTTGGGGTTTTACAAATAACCAATTTTAAATAATTCTAAATCTTTAAATTTTTACTCGAGATTCTGCTTTTAGTTTGTTATCTTTTTCTAGAATTAATTGAATGTACACTGCATTACATTATTCTATCCATATTCCAAGCCTATCATTTTTCATAGTCCTGTTCGGATAGCAACATATTTTTAATCGGTATATATTAGGGATAGACTGCTCGTCTGCTAGATTGACAATTTTCGTCTTATTGTATATTTGTTATCTAATCTATCATCATTATTTTTATTTAATCATATGATAATTAAGTATAAGCCATGGCAATTCATTTGAAATTGATATCAAGGACTTACAAAGGTTGGTTTAAATAACTATCAGCACGAAACAAAAGATTTTTTTTCCTACCAGGATGGGTCACAGGCTTTTATATATTTGCACTTAAAATTAGATTGATTTGATGATTGACCACTTATATTATTATAATTAATTGGCAGGGAATATCTACGGACAGGATCATAGATGTCAGAAGGCTTTTGCGCGCCAACACCAATACATGCAACATCACAAACTACTCACTCTCTCACGAGGTATTCATTTCAATATTATTATTGTTGTTGTTGTAGTTGTTGTTAGAGAGCGCATTATTGGAATGTTTTTCTCAAATGTGAATTTGATTTTTTTATAAATTAGCTTGCCTTTGTGGTTTTTTAAATAAAACTATATAAGGAGAAAATTTTAGATTTTTTTTACACCATTACAATGCGCACATGAAATAATTAAATGTAGGGAAAAATCCAAATAATCCCCTGTAAACTATTTGAAGTCCATGTAACTCGTTGACTTTTTTTAAATTCTATATATCCCCCTAAAAATATTTTATAAATCCAAATAAACAACTGAATTAAACTCCGTTGACAAATAAAGAATATTATGTGAATATTTTATGAGGTTAACCCTCACTAAGAACACAATTTACTAAAAAATCTCTATAAATTGTTTAAAATGTCAAAAATCATCTGTAAATGACTATTTTATCTATCTAGATAGATTATAAAACTCTATCTGGAGAGGTAAAATCATCATTTAAGAAGAATTTTCACATTTTTAATACACTGTGAGGGGTTTTTGTTATACTATGTTTTTTCAGCTATGATTAACCAGACAGAATATTCGCAGAACAATCCAAATTTATCAACGAAAATTTAATTCAGGAGGCTATTTGAATTTACATAGGTGTTTTCAAGAAGTTATATGGATTTCAAGAAAAGTTAGAGGGTTATATGAATTTTAGGTAGTTTATAGGGGGCTATATGGATTTTTTCCTGAAATGTATCAAGAATATATATTAGAATGGACTATAATCTAAAATATAATTTTTCAAATTTTATATTATTATCTATTAAATTCAATATATACTATGTTTTTACATAAAACAAACAGTTATGATTCGGTAACAAAAAAATGAATCAATTTGATAATCTAGACAAATCATTATAAGATATATAAATCCTATCACTTTTTAATATGGTATCAGTTTATTTTAGAACAGCAAATTGATTAAGCTTTTGGTTATTATATCATTTTTAGGCAAATTGTGATTCAATCCTTTAAAAAGTGTTGTTAATAGAATTTTATTTGTCAAAATTTTATGTGAATGATTCCCTCTCAAGAGGAGTCGCATTTAATTAGGATCCGTAGTTATAGTTTTTCACATATATATTTTAAAATTGGGAAAAATGTATATAACCCCCTGTAATCTTCTAGATATCCATATAACCCCCTATAATCTCAATGTATTCATATAACCCCTGTAGATACACCATAAATGCAAATAACTCCTGCAGTTAAAAATTATTTAACAGAGTTGAAGTATTCCAGGCATATTCCATTATCTAAACCAAGATTAATAAATATGTATGCTTTTAATCCATTGAAAAACAGTTAATACTTAAAAAAAACCCTCATATTTTCAATTTTACCCTTCTTTAGGGGTTTTGTTTTTAAAAATATTGACTGTTTTTAAAAGGTTAAAACTAGGGTTGCAACTTCGGTTGGGTCCAACCCGAATCCGACGGGTTGAACCCGATTTTTAGATGGGTTGGGTTGAAAAAAATGGGTTCGGGTTCGGGTTGACAAATTTGGGTTGGTTAAATTTTCGGGTTTGGTTCGGGTTGATGTTATACTCAACCCGACCCAACCCGAACCCGGTCAATAACAATAATATGTAGTGAAATCTGAACCGTTCATATCTATATCTTTTAATCTCTGCTGTTCATTCTTTTCCCCAAACTAACTTCATAGAGACAAAGCTATATACAAACCCTAGCCGCACTTGTCTCTATTTTTCCCCTTCGAAACAAACACCCAAGATTAAAGCTCTCACATTCTCTCCCTTTCGATACAACACAGATTCACAATGGGAAGCTTGCCTCTTTGACTATGGACGAAAGATGGGGGTTATAGAGAACCACTGTTGATCATGGTGGAGATCGAGACTCTCTCTCTCTCTCTCTCTCTCTCTCTCACACACACACACACACACATGTTTCTCTCTCACTTTCTATGCTTCTATTCAACAGCAAGGGCTCCTGCAAATGTATATATTGATATTTTTATTTGTTAAACAAGTTGAGATTTTGAATCTTTGATTGCTATGTCTATATTTTGAGAAATTTTTGAACAAGTTACTGATTGTGTTTGGGTTTTCCGGGTTGGGTTCGGGTTGGAGGTTTTCACTGCGGGTTTGGTTCGGGTTAAGGTTACCGGGTTGAAAATCGGGTTGAGTTGGGTTCGGATTGAAAACTTTCAACTTCGGGTTGGGTTTGGGTTAGAGTCAATCAGAACCCAACCTACCCGAGTTGCAGCCCTAGTTAAAACAATACATATTTGTTAACATGACTTAGATAACGATATATGTTTAAAATATTCTAACTTTGTTAAAAAAAAATTTAATCGCGGGAGGTTATTTGCATTTATAGGTAGGGGTGGTAAACTAGTCGAATTTTGACAGCCGAGCTTACGAGCCTCAACGAGTCTAATATTTTTATTCATTTTAGGGTTTTTAGCAGTTGAAAATAAAATTTTAGCCTAAATAGTCAAGTTCATGAGCTTAAACGAGCATAACTTTGTATTGATTTAATGTTCTGATTTTACAAATGAATTTAGTGAATCTTTAATTAAGTTTGTATAACACAAATGAGTCGAGTTGGAACACAAAATGAAGTTCGATCCAGGTCCTGAGCCTAATCGAGCTTTAAAAACTATTCACGCTCGTTCATTTGTCTAATTAAACGGGCCTGAACATGCTTAAACCGAGCCGACCC